>JAKEYF010000133.1:0-157274 GCA_021527775.1 Lactarius sanguifluus | reverse complement strand
CATAAGCTTGTCTTGGTATCCTGCTATCTTTGGAAGATAAGGATGGCTGGTCTAACTCCGCGGAATCGGCGCGGATCGTGATCGGCACAGCTTCCCTCTGGCGAGTTACGCTGCTCGACATTGGATGACTCAAGCCCGGATCGTCAAGACATTATCGCGAGTACAAGGAGGAATGCAATAACTCTTTAACCCAAGCAAGCCACATTTTGCTGCGTGGGTCCAGTTGTATAATGTAGAAGACAGTTTCTGGTGGTCTAACCCCACAAGTAGGTATGGTGATCCCTCTGTACTATGCCGCCTTGTGCGGATTCCATGAGCCCGTACAAGTAGAACACCTTTTGATCAAGTACCCTCAGGCTGAACATGTCAACGCTCGTGATGGTGGCCGCGGAGCTGCACAACACGCAGCGTCAGCCAAGAATCGCGTCGAAGTAGCGTAGGTGCTCCTTGAGCGGCGGCGATGTGGATATCAGAGGCGCGTACGAGCGGTCACCGATGCAATTTGCGGTAATAGAGAGACACCTTGAAATGGGGCGGTTCCTACTTGACCATGGAGCTGACGTAGATTCCCGCCAAGACGACCTTTGGACCCCTGCACGCACCGGATGACGTTTCTCAGATGCTACTCGACTCGGAATACATGACGGACGCAAATTCTCGGAGCGACAACGGCCAGGTTCCATTGCATTTTGTACTATCATCCGAAAAGGTGACCGTGTTGGCGTTGTGCGCTACTGGAGCATGGTACGGATGCGGACGCAAAGGACGATGAGACACAACGCGTTACACATTCCGTGGGAAAACAGAGGTCGTGGCGCCTGCTACTCGACCATGGCACGGACGTGGACACGAAGGATGGGGAATACACGGCCCCGTTGCACAAGGCCTCATCCCGGGGGGAGACAGAGGTCGTGCACCTGTTACTTTACCGTGTGCGAATGCATACGCAGAGGACAAGGAGGGAAGGATCCCGTTCCAGGTGGCATTGGTCAAGGCATCAACGAATGAAAAGGACGAGATTGCACAAATGTTGACAGAACATGTCGCAGAACAACGTACGGATTCATAGTTAAGCTACGAATAGCGGGAAAATTGCGTCGGTCAACTATGATAATTATCTTCTGTGTACATTCGTATAGCTGGGACGTGATGTCCCACAGATCAATGGACGATCTGACAGAGCGACCTACCTATAATGCCTTGACGATCCGAACTTGAAGCGCTTCATTCGTTTTCACATACATAGTACTGAGTCACTACTACGTAGTGCGCGTCCATCATCGCCTTATTCCCCATTCTCATTTGCAACAAAAAACAAAGGTGGTGAATGCATTCAGTACTCCGTCAATGTAAAGTTCATATAGTGGCCAAGCCGCTGTCTTGTTCAAGGCGTTGTCGGGTAGACCCGCGACTTTCCGCGTTCGCCACGGTGTCAGTCGCGGTTTGACATGGCCAAAGTCGCTGGGCTCCACGTCACCGAGACGTGACGCGCGTTGCGCCCGCCATGTAGCTCGCTTTCTATCTCGAAGTACGGAAACGTCCCCGACGGTTAAATCAGTCGACAAAAGATAAGCGGGCGGTCAGTTGCCAAATGTTGCCACGTCTTCCGGGGTGCAGTTGCTTTTGGTCTTTGGAAATGATCCACGGATGCGCCGTTGGATACGACTCGGATTGTTCGCGCGATACCCGGGTCGGTGCTGTTCTTTACCTCCTTCGTTTCCACCCCAGACGCGCCGCAAATTCTGAACATCTTGAGCATCTATCCAGAGGTATACTGAGACATGTTATCAAGCATATTATGACGTGTTGTGCCGTCTTATGCCGGATAAATTAAGGTATTTCCCTTGTGACGTGTGCGCTCCAATAATCGTTTACTGTCCTGTCTTGTCCTATCAGGGGTGATGAAAAAAAACCTTATAACGCTTTCCAAAACGATACTTACTGTACTGTAGGTTCGAACGGACATCAACAAACTTCTTGAAATTCAAGAGTGGGGTTCGTTGTTCGGAGGGAGAGATTGCACGGGAAATTTCAAGGGAAAATCAACTCTCATGAAATCCTCTTGCAAAGTTGGGCCTGATCTGAGTATACGGAATATTGGCGGCCGTGCTTAGTGTGCAGGCTCAGCGTCGCCCCGCCTCTCTTCTCTCTTTCCATACGATGGTCCACTGGCACGTTTCAGCCTTCGTTCTCCCTCCTTTTGGCAGCTCGCCACTGCCACCTCCTGCGGCGCTTGCTCAGACCCCAAGCTATCGTACTTGTTCACGCACGATTCGGCACGAAGCGCAGGTCGTCGTCACCAGGGGCTTGTCCCTCTCGCAATGAACCCTGAGTTCACTGCGCAGCTCACCAGTCACCAGTCGTGGCCTTGGATGTCGTTAACACATTCATTTTGTGCCACGATGCCATCCCCTTCCCTCGCACCCCACCACTGGGCCACCAGCGACAACAGCAGCGATATGCAACAGCGTAGTCGATTACCACACCATAGCCATATCATGAGAAGACTCGTGCATAGCGACTTGCGCAATGCAGTAGGCTGGAATGAGTTTTGTTTACCCTTTGGTGGCCCCTGGTAATAGACTCATGGCTTACAGTTCGACTCGGCGTGCGGCATCAATGTCAACTTCTGACCTCACGTTGTTTGGCCTTGGCGAGTGCAAACACGGGCCAGTTAATCAAGCCCTTTGTGAGGAAAGTGCCGTCATGCTTTTGACGTGGCAGGCCCACCATGTTATGACCCAGTGAAGGCATTCGCTCTACATGGGTGACGTATGAGGGCCTCGCACGAGAGGCCAAGGGCCAAGTCGTAACGGCCGTTGCATTGGGGTCGTCACTTGTATTGCACCGATTGTCCCAGATACACGCACTGCAGTTGCGCGGGACGTCTTCCCACATGTTGCATAGGCGCATCTTTGAGCACAAGCGAGAGAAGGACGAGGTTTTCCGACCATCATCGAAGACCTCTGATTGAATTTCTTCAGCTGGTCTCTTCTACGGGTGTTCACCCTTTTTTCGGGGCGCTTTGGACCCATGTTTGGGCTTATGCTGCGGCACTCCTCGGAGATGCTTTTTTTGTGTTGTTGCCGCTGAGGCTGTGGCCAAAGGTCTGCACATATGGAATTTATTCAGAAGGGCTCCAAGTGTATTATGGAATATAGTAGCCCGCCAGCCGAGCAACGTTGTTACATCGCAGCCATTATCAGAGTTCCCCCGGGAGGCAAAAAGTGAGCTCCAGCCCCAAGTATTTAGCGCAAACGAGTAGCCAGTCCCTTAGCGGTTGCGGATAGACTAGTGTCTGTATCCGCAACTAGACCCGTAACAGCGAGGGAAATAAGAGTCACACGATCTGTAGTCTCGATGCAAGATGACGTATTAACAAGAAGTTCCTGTACACTTCTACAGCTTCCAGTACCGGTGCGCGGTCGCGGGAGTTCCAACTTTATTGGACCGGAAAATCGCAGGAAGTGCAAGAGTCATGGCTGAGGCAAACCTTCAAATTATTATTTCACGAAGCTCCGAACCAGAACCTTTCCTTCGCGAGATATATATCTATGGTACAAACACTTACTGTAAACTGTTGAGTACGGCACCATTCGCGACTTGGTTTCCCCTCGTGACAGGGTATAAAGTTTCCAAATGCGCAAATTTCTTATTAGGGTCCTTATTCCATTTGACCAAGAAAAGAAAAGTGACGATCTATTCAAGTGCAAGATCCCGCGCGAAATGGAAGAAGTCCACGCTTGAGGCCTGAACGCCATACTTGTAGATCTGTAGTCCAAGTCCGCGGCGTTAGTGCCGTGTGCACCTCTCATGGCGTACGCGAAAAAAAGATGACTCACGAAATGCGACGACACCCAACTCGAGAAAAGGGCACGCTGATACGGTTCTGGCAAGCGTTCCATGAACGTCTGCAACCCGATCCTGTCGACGAGGGTCTTGGGGATCGCGCGGCGCAAAACGCCCTCGCGGCTTTGCTTGTCTTCGAACAGGTCTGAAGTCTCGAGCTCCGCCTGCAGGTTGTTCAGCGTACTCGAAAGCTCGTCTGAGATGATCGTGCGCGCTTTTGCGCCTTGCAGCCGCTGGTGCTCCCGCCAAATGCAGACAAACTCGGCCGCAGCATTCTCAGAGATCTTCGCTTGGATATCCTTGACGTAACTCTGATAGAAATTACTCGGCTTGTTGTCTTTGAAAGTCATGAAGTCGACGTATTCTTCCGTGGATAATGCGAGACCAGCGAGCACCTCGAGAGATGAGCTAGTCACGCCACCTGTGCGGGGATTGCTTAGATAGGAGGTCCTAAGAATAATCAAAGTAACAAACCCTTGTTGGCACTCGAATCCTTGAACAGGACCACTTTTCGCTTTTCCAAATAAAGGCGCGCCTGCTGCGTGAAGAAGAGATTCGCTCCTTCTACAATATACTTGAAGTGGGGTTTGCCCTCAGAGTCGACGAGCGCCGCAACGTTCGAGACGTTAACAGCCTCCGGCCTAGAGGTCATAAGCTACATGAACTTGCGAAGAAGAACCACTCTCACCGTCCTCCACAGGGAACAAAAAGGTCCGCCTTGAAACGGAAGTGCGCACCATTACGGAAGTCAGTGCCATCCGGCACAACCTCGCCCGCTGTCAGAAACACCATTAAAATCACAGAATCGGCCGAAAGTACTGCAGCCTACACGGAAGCTTGACATCCTGGTCCTCGATACGTACGAGATACCCATCCTTGCTCAATTTTGACTTGTCAAAATTCTCGACGGGGATCCTCAGCTTCGCCAAGCGCACGAGCTCCGCTCGGTTAATACCGGCCGGATCAGCGAGCACACCACTCCCGTCAATGACCGCGATTGTCTTATCATTGCTGAGTAAAATCTCGTCTGCGCGACGCTTCAACACATCCCAGGCAGATGAAAGAGTCGAACACTTACTGGAACCGAGGTCGCCGTCAGGGCCACCGGTCTGCACCTTTGTGACGTCTTTCTCGCGCATGCCGTACTGTTTATAAATCCCGAGGACATACTGCCGGATTGAAATAGAGGTCATGCCATAAGCGTCGTGGGGTATGCCACCGAGTGTTGCCGCTGTCTTTCCCGTCGTGAACGACTTCCACCAGGTGTCTGCACCGCGGTCACGGGCGTGTACTACAGATATTTAGTTCCTCCACCCTGTATATACGAAACTAGGACGTACGAGCTGCCCAGTCCATCATGTCTGCCGTCCCCTCTGCAAAATACGCTTGTAAATACCAAGGGTATTGGAAAAACATATAGGTGCACCATCGGGGCCAAAGAACAGGATTTCGGGTTTATTGTATAGATCCACGAGATACTCCTTGATACCGGGGCTCTGTCCTGGTATCAACAGATCCAGAACAGACTGCGGAGATGAACTGTTTATGAGCTTCTCACTACGATAGACAAGGGTGTGCCTTACGTCAACGTATTTCTCGAAGCACAGTCTCGGACTGGCGCCAAGCCTGTATAATGTCGACATCAGCCTGGTTTCAATGAAGAGAGGAAAAACCGCACGAAGGCAGGATTGTGCCCTTTGCGCCGCCTTCAGGAATATCCTTGTTTTTGAGCGACTGTGTTGATGCAAGGCCGTAATTCTCATCGAACCTAACCACATTCACGTAAGCGAAGCGATGTATGAAAGGGTGAAAACCTACAGCATGCGCTGATTGATCGAATAGTTCCTAAATATCACAATGGGTAGGTCTCAGCATCGTGGCAGGCTACAAGGAATAAGTGATGTCCGTACTCCTTGTTGCGCGAGCGCACAATTCGTATACCCCCACGAGCGACATCGCGAAAGCGTATGTGGAAACCACGGAACTCGTTGCCTACCCCACATTTTAGCGGAACCGAATCGACACCCGCAGCGAACACGCACCGATGACGAAGAATAACCCAAACGGCTTGTTCGGGTATTCCACCTCCGGAAGGAATTGCGGTGCAAGACGGAAGGACAACGCAACTTTTGTGGGCTGGTAGAAGTTTGTCTTGAGAACGTGTCTGTGCTACGTCAGGTAAGGGGAAAGGGGTGGGAAGTGCACGCACTTGTTGAAGATTAAGAAGCTCTCAAGAACTTGTACATCTTGCTTGTTAGGCACGGTGCGTCGAATACGGTCATACAGCTCTCGATCCGTCAGTGGTTGCTCGGTCTGCAGCCGTTGGAACGAAAGCGTAGGCCTACATGGAGAAGATCAGTGACTAGAACAAATAAAGGAAAGCAGAAAGGGGGATACATGAGACGTTGTGCTTCACCGATAGGGTAATGCACCATTGCAAAGTTTACGTAAAGCATGCGGATCTGCGCTTATAGATTAATGGACAATGGACGAAAAAGGAGACAACCGGAAATCGCCAACTCACAAGCTCCGGGTGGGCATGAATCACGTTGGCGATACTCTCACGTGTGAAACTTTCCTCACGGAAGCGTCGTTTGATATCGTTCAGAACCTCGGCGTGAGTGGGGTTCGTTTCATCGAGGACGTTCTTAAGGGCGAGATATGAGGCGCCGAGGCGGTTGCAGAAGTGTTGCGCAAAGACCCAGCCACAATCTGGAGTCTCCTTCAGAAAGAGGACATAAACAGGAATGAAACTTGCACGCACAAGCGTAGGCCGCGTCCTGCACAGCGTGCTGAGACTGACTGGCCACAAAGAACGGGTTATCCGGAAGACAATAAAGCAACGAAACTTCTTTCATGACTTGGAAAATCGAGCTCTCGATGGGGGGAGCCTTCGAGTTGGGGAGTGGATTGAGATAGATCGATATGATGGTGACCCCATTCAAGAATTGCTCTGCGGTAGGGGTCAGAGGAACGCCGGTAATCACTGGGCCCCAGACGCACCGACGTATTTGCGTGCCGAATATAGCGAGTAATAGTGGTATAGGTTCGACAATGCGCTGAAGAAGTGAGTCGTCCCACCCATCTTGTACCCGATTACCAGGCGCCGCTCGCGGGTACCCTCAACTTCGAACACTTCAATCACGGGACCGTAACGCGCCTCGACGTTCCACATGATTTCCTGGTAGATATCGAGCGTGTTCTCGCTTGCCTTTTCGAGGAATACGGGGTCAGAAACAGTAAGGATGTCCGTCTTGCCATCTGTGCGACGCGATGGGGGCGGATTTTCGGGAAAGTTGCACTTGGAGACAAAGTAACAACGAAGTTGCTGGGTTGCATTGGCCGAAATGGAGCCGCCTGAACGGTAGGTCTCGAGGCGGTAGCAATTATTGGGGGTTGCTTTGTCGAGGTAGAGCTCGTCAATGCTAATGGAAAATCAAGATATATGCAGCAGTCAAAAAATCTTTTCACGACCCGCATACGTGCATATGACTACATACCGGCGCTCAACGAGCGAGCCTGGGCCGGTGGTTGAGGTCAAACCGGGAGGACTCGTATGGATGAACGTGGCGCCGTTTCCATCGGCATCAATCTTTTCGAGGTCGATGACCAGCTTGGTCGGGTCATGCTTTGTATACGCAAGCACTTTGGCGCCAAAGAGGGCGATGACATGGTCAGAGATGACCTCGACGGACTCGTTACGGAAGTACGTGTCATCGATACCGAGGTGCGTGTAAAACCATTGGACCTCGTTCACCACGAGTTCGCGGGGAATGAAACCCTGGATGAGGAAAAAACATAAGAAAGAATTGAGTAAGTTAATTAGTTTTGACACAAGAGCGCCAGGCACTCGCCTTCGCGGCAACGTTCTCCTGGACTTTGGTACGTTGCTCCCCTTTGCCCTTGAATACAGGTGTGGTGTATCCTGGAAGGTTTTTGATGCGATGCAACGATGCATCACTGCCGACGCGTGATGAGGGATCAGAGAGGTATGGTCCCTTGCCCTGCACTTGCAGATGGCTTTTGGAAGGACCACGATCCGGAGATGGCGCTTGGCCAGCGGGATCAGGGGGGGTAGCAGACATGGATGCAAGTAGATTGAGGTAACAGAAATGTGGGGTAAACGTGGGGAGTCTACGCTGATTCTGGAGACAGACGAGATTTTATAGGCTAGGTACGCTTTGGGGGGACACTGCCTTAGGGTTGGATCTGAATCTGTTGATGAAAACTATCCGAACCAAGAATCCTGTGATGAGATACGTCTTCTTGTGCATTTTTTCGGCACGCCCATTCAAGTTCTTACATACATACAATACATTACGCGGCTGCAGGCCCAGCCAGACCCATGCACGTTCTGAATCAATTATGGCTGCGATTGCAACGTTGTTGGCACATGACGACGCCCGTTCGAACGTGATCGATATCACTCTCCAGGAACAGTAAGAGCGCCAATGGGCCTCAATAGGTCCTCACGGGCATTGTACCCACCAATTCGACACATGTCCGTGACGCACGGGCGGATCACCAGGTGTCGTGAAAATACACCGGACCGGACTTCGCTATGCCGTTGCGATGGCCGATGGATTATCACGTCATGTGCCTTCGAAGGCGGCAAACGCCTAGGTCACGGGCTACGGGGTATACCTGTACCAGCCTGAGCACCAATCTCATTGACTAATGCCAGCAAGGCGCCACGACACATATGCCGATTTTCGAAAACAGTATAGGCCAACTGAAAGAGTCAGTCCTCTCGCAAGCGTCCGTTTGGCGTTTGGCGCGTTTTCAGTCCGGACGGACCTCGGGGTTAGACCAGCTCTGACCGCCAGACCCCTTGCAGATCCGAAGCTCGAAGGTTGTAACTTTTTTTTTTATTACTGTGGACCCGCGAAAGACCTTGGTTTAAAAAACAAAACAAAATCCCACCAATGACCTAAGGTCAATTCGCGTTGAAAAAGCAAATGTATAGATACATAGCTTATTGCTTATTGAAGGGTGCAAGGAAGGGTGTACTGTACGTACGCCTTACAGACGGCGCATCAACCTCAACATGGCGAGTCGGAAACTTCCGCGAGACCAGACGCCAATTAGTGGCAATCTTTCTGATGTGCTTGGACTTGCGCCGCAGTTGCGCGAACCAAGGATTTCGGTAGAACAAAAACAAATCAACACAAGACCTCTTGATCTCGTCAATTAAAGCCAACTCGTCTGTGGGTATGCTAGCGCTCTTGTCAGTGCTCCCCTCGACCTTAAGACTCGGACGGCCACTGCATCATGAGCACTCAATCAGCCAATCGATCAGCGCTCAGCACTCGGCAATGACTGGAAATCAAATTCAATGAAATTCAAAGGCGTGCTATTTGTGTGCTTGTAACGCAAAAACACAAAAGTAAAAAGCTCAGTCCTACCTGGGCCTATCCGTGAAATTGTACTACTGTACTGTGAAGAATTTCGGAAAGTCCCATCGGCATATACGCCGAGACTGTACAAGAAGCAACAAAGATAGCTCCGCTCCCTCAGCTCTATTGATATGAAAACGGCTGGAATTGTAATGAGTTTTATGGACCCCCACCTAGGTCAGACCCCCCTGGCGAGCTCAGGATTGATCACGCGGCGACCCGGCTCAGACTAGTCCTACGGCCTTATGAAAAGAGCTGACTACAAAGGCGGTTTTCTCGGCCCCCTTTCCCTACGTGCCAAATCGCACGGTTCCATGGGCACAGAGGGCGACTACGAGGTGGGCATTGCTACATTTTGGGGCTGAGACAAGGGCTGAGAGCCGTGTGCTCCGAGTCAGTGCAGCGCCATGAGTTTACAGCACAAGTGATGGTGGCTTTTCCAAAAAGTCAAGTTAAATCTTTTTTGTTGAAATCCACCACCACCACATCAAAGACCCCCGCGTGATTGTTTTCTTACAGAAGGATCGGCCCACGGCACAGAAATATCCTCGGTGACATCTCGTGTCCGCGGCCGCCCATAGGGAGGGTCCCGTGGGCAGATGACGGAGCACCGCGTGATGGAATTTCGTTGAAATGAGGGTTTCAGTCATCACGCATCCCCGGAATTTATTTTATTGATCTTGCCGGCCAAATCGGCGTTACGGAACACCGGCGTGGGAAGCAAACAGTGCGTTATCCCTGCGACACAAGCCAGCGTCGGCTCACCTGGGACGTTGGATCAAGGTCGGATCGCAAGTGCACGGACTCAGAACAATACCGAAGGAATCACGACCGGTTTTGGTGGCAGAAGCTTGTGGTCGCGATTCTGGTCAAGGTACGATTGACGCCCGAAGATGGCAATTCACTGCTAATCGCAAGAGACAGGTTGATGCGCACATGCCATGATACCGGCGTCTCAACATCTCTTACACTCGGTGAGGTGGAAAAATAGGTCGGAAGAGTTGTAACGTGCACCGGTACCGTAGTAAGTACAAGGCTGTGGGACTGTGAGTGCCGGTGAACGTTCGGTTGATCTCGGAAGTAAAATGTGCACCGGATCTCGGCCATACATATCTGATAGATTATCGGGTGATATAACCGACCTGCGCCCCAGGAAGGTTAAACGAGGGTGATGAAGCCTGCGGCCTGCGGACAAAGTGTTGCTGTTGCGCGCGCAAGAAATCCTGATACTAGTGGTGTCAGGTTGGATGCAAATGGTCACGAGAATGCAAATTTTAAAAACAGCCTCAGATCACCCTCTTCCCATGGTCCTTTCAGCCCCAAAAAAATACAGTAGGTATAGTAGGATCAGTAAATATGAGATCATAACAAAAAATAAAAATATGTTGAGAATTTTGACTACAGTGCAACAAGGAAGAGAGGGGAGTCGTTAAAAGTAAATGCCCAGACCACCAGATCCCAACGATCTTGATAAATGCAATTCAGATCTGTTGGAATAGAGTGTTAGAATAGACCAATGAGAACACCCATTATCAATTTGGGGTGATATCGTACATGTGATAGAGTTGTAGAAGGTAATCTCACCTTGGGCAGCCAGTGTGTGATCAAATTTGCATCGGGGGGGGGGGGTGAAGTTGGTTGTGCTCCCGGGAGCCAAAAATAAAATAAGCAAAAATCACTGTCGAACAGTATATCCATTCTTCTATTGGTATGTACAATATGAAGTAGCTATGATGTGTTGTTGAAGCTACAGAAAATAAAAAGTCGAATTTTGCATAGGTACGACCACACTAGTAATTGCTATTTATAATAAGTTGGTTGTAATCCTAATTTTGGTTGTGGGAAATGATTATGAGTTGTCAGGCCATCAACTCTGTAATTCAGTTATAATTAATCCTGATTTTGCGACATAATTGGGTAGAGTAAGTAATCGTTCGTCTTTCAAGCGTCTTTCAAGCCTGACGCTCGGTTGCAGGGTATAGAGATATATATATTTTAAGTCGGGGGATTCCCGGAGTGAAGCGTGTGGGCGATGAACTTGGCGATGGACGTCTTCTGTGCTCAGACATCGGCTGGACATCGAGTTCGCGATCGGCCGGTTAGTACCGACTGACCTAGGGCAACCCATTATGCATTATCAGTGCCAAGTTGGATGTCACTGGCATCAGCTTGGGCATCATGCATCATGCTTCAGCTAGACCGGTGACCGTTCGCTCTGTGAGGTGCCGGCTGCGCTTAGGACGCTCGGTAGAGGATCCTCCAGTCGCTTGTGACCCCACAAAACTCCTCATTCGAATGGCTGGTTACAAGTCTGGCTCGCGTGGCTTGGCTACAGGGTACAAAACGGGCCGTTGTCGTATCAACTACCAAGCCATCCAACTTGGACTTGGACCTGTTGTGGGTTATTCCTGTCTTGGAGGCAACTTCCCCGGTATCAGCGCATCAACGACAAGGCCCACCCCAGCGTCGGTCTGTCTGAGTACCCAGGCCTTGATCTAGCTGCTCCAAACCCAAACCTCATCACAACCCAGGCCAGCCTGAACGCCGTGATATCGTGTGGCCTTACTCAACAATTTCCATCTTGATTTCCATACACCCCAAGCTGAAAATGTAACCAGGTGTTGCAGGAGTTGACGTCTGTAGAATAACTTGCAGTGTATGGCGGCAACTGGCATGCTCGACACAAACATGTGTCAAGAACTTTAGCTTTAGACTCCACAAAACCTTTTCCGTCGACCCATGCCCAGTATTCTCGGCTTGCACCTTCAAGTTTGTTACTTGAACCGGTGTGGCAGATATGCCTGACTTTGAAAATGTGAAAGCACACCACGATCACCGGATCCCAACAAAGTTCAAGACCACTTTGCACAAGTTGCACATGAAGGCAGCAAGTACAAGTGTCCTACCGTCTTCACCAAAAGAAAAACCCAACCCAGACCTAATTTCCTTCGACATAATAGGGACTTTCAAAGTTGCCGCAGCGGAGATTCCCGACCGGTTCGACTTTTTTTGGCTGGTGAAACATCGAATCGGTCGGTTTGAATCGGTCGCTGCGGCAACTTTGAAGCCCCTATTGCATTCCAACCGGCTTCTAACCAGCTCGCTGCGCACGAACGCACACGTCCCCACTACGCCATTAAATCACATGCGAACGAGCGGAGTGCGCACCAGACGGACTGCAGCGATGGCCCGCAACCCGCGATTCCTGAGACGGTACCCGAGTTCATGCAGGTGCGGTAGCGCGGCGCTGACGTTGCCACCATGGCCGCTCTAGGAGACCTCGGTGAACGCGGCTGGGCGGGGCCAGACGATCGAGTCGAGGTTCTGCAGGCCGGACTGCTCTGTCCAGAGCACCAAGCACAAGAGTGGCACTAGCGCGGCGGTGAGGTTCGCGAGTGGGTCGAAGGTGCTGGGCTACTATGCGGATGCGACGTCGTTGTTGAAAGATTAACTGAGAGACTCGGAGGGAGGGGCGTATTGCACGTTCTGCCAGGCCTTGAAAGGTTCGCACCAGCTGTTGCCTCCGGAATGTTGCTCACCCATCTACCGGCCCCCTTATTCACGAACCACCCATCGTCAGGATTCGCACTGAAAAGGAACGCACGATGCGGTCAGAAAACCCACCAGGTAGAACGAATTGGACGCCACGTGTATAAAGCGGAACCCCTTGGCCGCAACGGTATCGGCGTCATCGGGCAAGACCCACAACCTAAAAAGCGAGTGCATCAGCGAACGGGGTGCAGTTTTTTTTTCGTCGTCGTGGCTCACAATGCGATTGTATCATTCAAGAGCATCATTCAAGAGCATCATTTTAAAGTTAAGCATCATTTCTGCGCCAACACATCATTGCGCCACATACAGGGAGAAGGACGCATATCGCCTACCTTCCCACACGACGGGCGTTTTTCCAGGACTCCTAAGCGTGCCATGTGTCGCCTGCGTGAATGTATCGAGCGCCTGCGCGACGGAGTCCAACCGAACCTACCGCCGGGCTCCTGCTGCGTCTGCGCGTTACCCTGGTAGTGCCACCTGTTGATCTCGTCGCTGCCCGTTCTGACCAGCGTCTACATAAACAGCTTCGCCACCGCGTTCAGCAGGCCGATGGTGAAATTGACTGTCGCTGGTGACGCGAGGCGCAGCTGGCCCACGGGCGCCAAGTTCGCGTACGTGGCCCACGACGTCGCCTTGAAGCACGCGATGTGTTCGGGGTGCGCCTTGGAAATGTCCGGGCGTGATAATCTCCTACAGGAAGATATATTCAGCACGCTGCAACACCCGCGGTTGGAATGGCTACATACAGAGAGAACACCGATTCTGCACTGTAATATTTTTTTTTGTGACGATAAGTTACAGGATGGTATAAGAAAGTGGGGGGAGCACGCACCGTGCCAGCGTAAGATACGATGTTCGCGACGTTCTCGGGTATAAACTGCGGATGCGCCGGATGTGCCCTTTTGAGCGATGTCGGTGAAGCCAGGAATGACGAGAGAAGCCTTGGCTATGGGCGATGCTCAGTGGAACGCGTTGATCTGGGAAGGGCCTGCGGAGGGCGGGGACGATATACGGTCATAAACCCAAGACAGCGCGTCGAGCGTGCGTTTGATGTCTCATACTGGGAAGCTGAGACGACCAGGAGGTACAGCCTAGAGGGGGGAGATGCATATCACGTACTAGTCCCGCACCATACCGAGCATAAATCCGCTATATGGCTACGAAGAAAAAATCAGCAGTCCAACCAGCCACTGGAACCGGGAATTGATCTTTAAGTAAAAAATCTTGAAATAAGACTTAATTAAGACTCAAAATATTTATGTGTGACAATATATTATGGATAGATTTAAAGTTTATAAATCACATGCCCCGAAATGCGCCTGTTGCAGCTGTCATGTGATCTATAAACTTTAAATATATTGTCACACAAATTTACAAATAAATACTTTGAGTCTTATTCAAGTTTTATTCCAAGAAATTATGCTTACAGATCAATTCCCGGTTCCAGTGTGCAGGAACGAATGGCGCGTCGCAGACGCACGTAACCAGGCGAGCACGAGATAGCCACGGGCACGCCGGGGTGTTTTACCGACCCGCTCGCAGTGTACCACAGCTGAGAGACGTGAGGCTGCAGAAAAAGCCGAGCCTCGAATTGGCGCTGGGCACGGCGGCACTAGTTGCGTTCCAAACGCACTATTCTCATGGCCCGGACCGTTCGGGACCGGCCGAAATTCAAACTCCGCTCTAAAAATACATTTGACTCACTATCCTTCCTTTCAGATCAGATTAAAATAACCCCTTAATTTCCAATTAAACCATCTTAGTACAGCCACTCACAGACAACACTGTATTAGTTAGAAACACCCTTCTTTATTTAAAAAATTTTATTCACTTGCAACTATGCTCGATATAGATCTAAGGATTGTGAGGGTAGCTCACATGAAGATCTCACACAACACAGAAGAGTTGGGCGCCCAACTCTTCGTCTGACTAAGCACTTTGTGTGGGCTTTCGATACAAGCCTGGGTTACATTGCTGCAGACATGACCCACTCTTTGGATAAGTGCCTACTGCATGATTGTGTAATTGGCAGATCATGAATTGATCTCTCATGATCCAGTCCCTACACATGGTTCCTTTAGCTACAAGGAGCCAGTCGCACGGCTACTGAAGTGTTGTGTTTTTTTTTGACACATAGAGATTCCCAGTTGGTACCAGCCAGAAGACTTCAAGACTCTGACCTCAGAGATTCCCAATGTGGACTCACATGTGAGTAGATTATGGATTCATTTTACTGATAGGGGTAGTGCATCTTCATCTAGGACACTCATCCCCTGGCACCGCCACTTTGTGTGAACCCCAAGGTGAACCCATCATAAATATATTTCTACACTAACTATTATAGATTGGATCACAGGTCAATTAAACTACACATTATTTATCAAGTTATTTATGTGCCATATTTATGCACTATTTACCTTTGATTGCTATGATATTTACATTAGTTATTATAGTATTGACTGTAAATATGAAAGAGGACAAAAAGGGAAGAGAAAGTTCAAAAAAGCGGAGTTTGAATCTGAGTTGCGGAAAAGGCGGACCGGGCCGTGAGAATAGTGCGTTTGGGCAAAGACTGGCGGCACTGCCGTTGGCGGGCACAACGAGGCTGTACGCCTCGCTTCTGGTGCCGAGCGGGGTCATCGCCTCTGTCGCGATCGGCCGCGGCGCCCCCGAGGTGCTTCCGAGGAGACGGAACGTGAGACCGGAGAGCGCCTTCGCGCGCCGGACGGCGGGGAGGTTGTCCGCGCCGCACCTGGCTATGAGGCAGCCGAGCCTATCGCTGAAAATAAGGAAGCGGGTGCGGTCTGCAGCATCGAGGTGGTCTTTTGGAGCGTTGGGTACCGCGACGTGGATGGCGAACGAGGGGCAGAGCCGGTCGGCGGCTGGGGTCAGAGCGCGTAGGCTGGGAGGAGAAGCACGGCGCAGAGAAGCACAGTGATTGAGCGGGCAAGAAGTGACGCCGTTTGAGACCGTCTTCTCTGGGGATGTCGTTGGGGGTGTTCGGGTCGGTGAGTGGCAGGTGAAGGATTAGCCGCGGTGGACGACAGGAGGTCAATGAGGTTTGGCTCGGCCGCTCCGCCTGGCGCCGGGGGTGTTGCGGTGGTCGTGGCAGACGCGGGAGCCGATGGTACGGCCTGAAAATCCGCAAAGTCGTCCGCACTTGGTTTGAGAACCGTGCTCACCAAAAGGAGAACACAGGTACCACCAAATATTAAATTCGCAGGCGAGAACACCTGAGGCCCTGTTTATTACAGACCGTCACAGAAAAGGGGTAGAGGACGTTGACGGTCGGATTCAGCCACTTGGTCAGCTCTCATTGACAACCCAAGATTGTTCTAACTCCTGAATTTGGTCTTGAGGGACGGTCAGAACGGTGGAAGGAGAGTCGCAGCTGTGTAATCAGGCGGCAGGTAGAGAGAGAGGTCTTGTTTGGTTTGTTTCTCATACGCTCTGAGGGAAGCGGATGAATCGTTAGTCTGGATTTACACAACTTCGTCGAATCGATGGGTGATGTAAGGAACCCCAACAGCCTCAGGCTTTAATGATACTGTACTGTGATAGTCTAATAGACGCTGCACAGCCCATTCGCCCATTCGCCCAGTGGAGAATCCCGACCGGCTACTTGCGCACTGGCAGCTCAGAGACTAGTCACGGGAGTGCGTCCGTGTCTGATTCTTTCTTGGATTCTTTAGAGCGACCCCAGAGTATCTTCCCGCGCTGCCAACTCATCTCATACTAGTGGCTGTAATCAATTCTGAGCTATTGCCAATGTTCACGAATGTTGACCGTGACAAAGTCCTCATTGTCAGTCGTCTGGGCCCTGGCGACCATATTTTTGACTCATCGCGCCGCCTTGGGGGGGGGATATCACACTGTTAACTAGCGCAAGACATCCGACCTCCTACATCCCGAATCTTCTCGCGAATCTTGGTATTTTCTTTTTGGTTCAAGATAAGTAAACGAGAAAGGGGAACTAGACTATGAGCCCGTGACGCACACGATATCAAGCACGATATAGTACGTGGTTTGGACCGTATGGGGTATATGTAGGAAATTCGGTTTGTGTTCACTCTCAGATATCACACGTTATATTACGTCCCGATTATGAACTGTGACCAACGCAAATATCTATTCGTAGTGTAGCTATCACTCCTCATGTAGTTATGCACCGTGTTCTGTCAACATCTGCGCAATCGCATTCTTTCCATTCGCCAACGCCACTTGTAACGGGGTCCTTCCCCATTTATCTTCAGCGTGGGCATTTGCGCCATGGCCGAGTAGCAGGCGTACGACCTCCGTTTCCCCGGGGCCTCTGGATGATGCCGCGTGCAACGGTGTTGCATCTTCATTGTCCTTTACGTCCACATCCGCGCCGTGCTCCAGTAACAACCGCACGACACCAGGATAGTCGCCTTGTCCGTATAAATACTTTGATGCCCAGTGCAACGGAAACTCGCCGCTATCGGTTCGGGAATTTATGTCCGCCTTGTGTTCGAGGAGCATCTGAGAAACATCAACGTATCCGTTCCTCATGGCTTGATGCAGCGGGGTCCAAAGGTCATGTTGGCGGGAATCTACGTCAGCACCATGATCAAGTAGGAACCGCCCCATTTCAACGTGTCCCTCTATTGCCGCAAATTGTAGCGGTGACCGCACCCACTTGCCTCTAACATCCACATCGCCACCGCGCTCTAGGAGGAGCTGCGCTACTTCGACGTGATTCCGGGCAGACGCTGCATGTAGTGCAGCTCCGCGGCCACCACCGAGAGCGTTGACATGCTCAGGGTACTTGATCAGATGGTGTTCCACGAGCCCACGAAATCCGCACAAGGCGGCATAGTACAGCGGCATTGCCATACGTTCCATTATGGGGTCGGACCTCCAGATCTGGTCTTCAACATTGTACAACTGGACCCACGCAGCAAAATGCGGCTTGGTTGGGTCAAAGAGTCGTTGCATCCCTCCTTGTACTCGTGGTAGTACCTTGTCGACCAAGGCATGGGCCACCCAATGTTGAGCAGCGTAGCTAGCCAGAGGGAAGCTGTTCCCATCACGATCTGCGGAATTAGATTCACCATCCTCGTCGTCCAAAGATAGAAGGGTACCGAGACAAGCTTGTGCAAGGAGAGTATGGGCGAGTCCAAGGGAAATATGATAGTGGGAAGCATCTCCACCCGAAGTGGCAAGCCGGTCCGAAGTCAGGAATTCCTTCACCGAAAAGTGCGAAAATTGCACCACTTGGGAACCATCGACGCCAACGACGGCAATCAAACTCGAGCAAGTCGACAGCACAGCTCGTTCATGGTCATTCCACCGCCAATTAGGGTTCACTTTCGGGATCCCTCCCTCGGTCCGAGTCGCATCAAAGTCATACGCAAGAAGTTCAGCCAGCTCCTCGACACGGAGCGGCCGGATGGCAACTGTGAGACACTGCAACAGACGATGCGCATGGTGCATACTTGGTCTCTTGATTTCCTTCAGTATCCGCTCGTACGTCTCGTCTAGCGACTCAGGTAACTCCTCGAGGGTGCGCCGGACGCTCGCTGGCAGACAGTCTTGTAGCGCCTCCAACTGGCAGAAAACCCAACGAAACCTATTTGACAAGCATCAGTAACCCGTCATCACTGTAGAGAATATAATTACATTCCGTCGGCTCTCTCCGAGAGCGTCTCGATAACAAGATTCTTCTCGTCTTCTCTCCACCTACTCATCATCGTATCCGAGTCCGAGTATACAACAGATTTGATGAAATCAGCAATATCCTGTTTTTGCCCGATCTCATCATGAAGGGAGACCGAATGCGACGCCAGCGGCCCAAGAGAGGCTTTGATGTCGATCTCGGGTCGACTGGTGATGCAAACGCGGAGATTCGGTAGACGGAGGCCAAGTAATTCTTTCACCAGTTCAATGGCTCGTGCGCGGGCGGATGGGATCCCGGATGTGTTGGGACATTCGTCGAGGGCATCGACAATGAGATAAGTTGGGCTCTGCACCAGGACCGTTAGCATCTCCTTCAAGCATCGTACTAAAACGCCATCGCTGGGTCTGTGCTCGCCATTGTCGTGTGCAACATAAAGACGGAAAAGGATCTCGCAACAGGGGTCAGACCGGGCGGAGAGCTGGCTGACAAGGGAGAGGAGAAGGTCGTGCCGAGATTGTTTGTCTGTGTCCCGGAAATCGAAGTAGAAGTATGCAATGGATGCCAGTCCGGCGTCGCGCAAAACAAAGGCATCTTGGATGATCGAGGAGCTAGGCGAAAATGAGTTGCTGCAAACTCAAAACCAGTTTTAGACCAACGAACCAGAGTATGCTCTTGCCAGCTCCCGCTACGAGATGACGGCGCCATAAGGAAACGCCTAGCTATAGAAGGAAGGAAGAGCGTACGTTTGCCGTGGATCCACAATAGCGAGCCGGTGGACTTCCATTCCTTAATTTTATTTCCTTCCAAGAACCACTCTGCCGTTTGTTTGTGAGAGGCATCGCATGCGATGTTGTGATTCGTGGACGGATCCGGTGGAGAAACCCATTTCCGGAGCTCTTGTCGCATTTGGGTCCCTGGGAGGTCATTTGAGGCTTCTGAGTAAATGGTACCGGGTAATATAAGGAAAACACCAACGCTTGACGCTGTCTACGCTGCTCGTTGCTTGTTGTAGAATAGCCTTGACATCCTTCGTCGTCGCTCTTCCCTCCTTCACCATCGCCCTTGCCTCCTTCGCCATTGCCCTTGCCTCCTTCCCGTCTAGCCATATAGACTCAGAATGTCTCAACAACAGCCGAGCGCAAACCGCTTACCGTCAATAACTTGTGTAATTTTATTTTCAACGTTGTGCGCGATCTCCAGAAGTTGTGCGGCCGCCATCCGCGCCTCTTCCTGTGTCAATTTATCGAGCCTCTTGAGCGCATCCTCGAGCTCCGTCCTCCCGGCCAGCCTCTTGAGGTACTTCTCTGAGAAACGGTCAGAAAAAGGTCAGATTCCTGGGCCCCCAGCCAGATCTACGTACTTGTTCGTCCTTGCCTAATTTCCTTTGTCGAAATCGCAAGAATACCAAGCACTTCAACCATTATCTTCACGATTATGTCCGTCATTGCCGCTGTCGGTGTCACCTCGGTGTATGTCTCGAGTCGTTTGAAGAAGTTCTCGACACGTTCAAAGACATCGGCGAGGGCACCTTGGCTCTCTCCGACATCTTTGGCCGCCTGAGATTCCAGGATATCAGAAAAGCGCGCTACGATCGAGTCGAGAAACGTGCTCACTAAAAGAAGAACGCCAGCACCAGCAAAAATTATTTTCGCAGGCGAGAACACCTGGGGAATAATTGTCAGCGCACAGATGTTACACGAGCCGATTTATTGAGATTTACTAGGCCGACACCCTCTCCAAGCGTCGTGGAAAATGCATAGAGGACATTGACGGTCGGATCGAGCCACTTGGTCAACCTCTCATCTACACTCCGAGATTGTTCGAACTCCTGGACTTGGTCTTGAAGGACGGCCAGGATGGCGGCAGGAGAGTCGCAGCTGTTCAATCGGGCAGCAAGTGGATGAGAGATGAGGTCTTTTCTAGTCTGTTTCTCATACTCTCTGAGGGATGCGTGGAAGATGGATTGAAAATTGGAATGGGAACCTGAAGCGGGTGTAGTAGTGGCAAGAGTAGCGGGAGTCGACATGTCTGTTGACGACTCGGAGGAACTGATTCCGAGTCGCGGGACGATGGTGATGGGTCACGGTGGACTGGAGATGCACAGCCCCGCCGATGAACTGATACAGGTATGCCGTTAACATCTCGATAGGGACAAATAGACGCTGCACAGCCTGAGCCCATCAATCAGATAACTGAACACTCACACACTCAATGATCTCTCAATCGCGATAGTGTGGAATCCCAGGCGCGACTGGCTAGAACGATTGATCGTCTTGTAGCGCCCCTCGGAAGCCTGAGGATACAGGGCGACCGAACCATGGTCACAGTGCTAGTGGCGGCGTTGAATTCACTGACTCTTGCACTGACTGCAACTAGCCTAGCGCAAACCTGAGCAATGACTCGGACTACTAGGTCCCTTGCTGGGACCTGTTACGGAGAATTCCCGTCTTGGTTTATCCCACAAGAGGCACCTTGATCAACACATCAGCGACGAAGCCTATCCCCGCGTCTTCTGGTTGTGTGTCCAAGTGTGTGTCTGAGTGCCCGGACCCCGATCTGGCTACCAAGTGTCCGCTGGGGCTTGGGCTCGTGAACGCGTGAACCTACCTTCATGCGTTCATGCCTCGTGACTTTTGCTTCGCCGCCTTTGTGATATAGTAGTACACTGAGCCGTACATATGTCATGCCAAACCGAACTACTGTAAGTTCTCGCTTCCAGGGCCAGCGCTGTGATGATGTCATCTTCCTCAATAATTTTTGTCTTGATTTTTGTGCACCCAAAAGAAAAAAAAAATTAACGTGTTGAGGAAGACAAGACCGAGAAGTTGCCCCGTATGCTTGCTTGAGGATACTAGTAAACGTGTCAGACACCACGAAACCTTGTCCTCGAGCTCACAGCTCACGCCGCAAAGTAGTATTCCGCACCTTCAACTGCTAACTTTCAGGTATTTTAGATAACATCGCATCAATAGAATATACCACACCAACTTCTTTTTCATTCCCGATATTATCTGCGGCCTATTCGAGACCACACCGCGATCACCAGATCCCACATTTCAAGACTGCTTAGCACACGAAAGCAACAAGTCCAAGTGTCCTACCGTATAAAAAACAAACCCATACCCAATAACCCTCGACTCTGCGTTCCAACTGGCTTACGGCTAGTTGCGTGCGCGCACGCATCCTCGCTACGCCGTCAAGTCACATGCGAACGGGTGCAGCGCGACCGCTTGCACCCTGCGATTCCTAAAGCGGTACCCGAGCTCATGCAGGCGTGGCAGCGCAGCACTGACGTTACCACCAGCGCCGCTCCAGAAAACTTCCGCGGACGCGGCAGCACGGGGCCAGACGATCGGATCGAGGTTCTATGGGCCAGACTATTCTGTCCAGAGCGGCTACTGCCCACCGAGCACGAGCGGCGCTTGCGCGGCTGTCAGGCTCGCGAGCGGGTCGAAGGTGCATGCCCATACGATGCGATGTCGTCGGAAGATCAATAGGGAGAGGTAACGCACGTTCTGCCGGGTCTTGTAAGGCTCGCGACGCTGTTGCCTCCGGGGTTGCTGCTCGCCCCTCCACCGACCCCACAGTATTCATGCCCGTCAGGATCCGTGTTAGAAGGGAACGCACGATGTAGTCAGACGACGAACCAGGCAGAATGAATTGGAGGCCACGTGTATGAAGTCGAACCTCTTGGCCACAACGGCAGCGGCGTCGTCGGACGAGATCCGCACCCTAAAGTGAGTGCATCAGCGAAGGGGGTGAAGGTGCAGTATTTCATTTGCAGTCGTGACTCGCAATGCGATTGTATCTTTCGAGAGCGTAACATCAAAGTTAAGCACCATCTCTTGCGCATGCTGTGTCTGCGCGTCGTCCTAGTACCGCACGTTGATCCCGTCGCTGCCCGTGCTGAACAGCGTCGACAGGAACAGCTTCGCGACCGCGCTCAGCAGGCAGACGTTGAAGTTGACCGTCGCGGGAGACGCGAGATGCAGCTGGCCCGTGGACGGCTCGTTCGCGTACGTGGCTTACGGCGTCGCCTCGGAGCATGCGATGTCGGGGTGCGGGCCTTGGAGATGGAAGAGGTATGTCTGGGCATGTCGATCTCCCGTGGTTCTAGCCATTCAGCACGTCGCAATACTTGCGGTTGGAAAAGCTACGTACAACGAAAACGCCAATTCAGCGCTGTAATATGGCTTTTGGTGGATATAAGTTATAGATTTGGCGTGAGATAATAGGGGGCCACGTACCGCCATGGCATATGATACGATATTCGCGACAACATAGGAGGTATAAACTGCAGATACGTTGTATGCGCCCTTTTGAGCGATATCGGTGAAGCCCGATATGACAAGAAGGGAGCCCTTGCTGTCGACGATGGGCCAGTGGAAAGTATTGATCTGAGAACTTGTGTTGCATCAAGGTGTGCTACTAGGAGGGTGAGGGACGATATACGCACGTGAGCCCAAGACAACGTGTCGAGCGTGCGGTTGATCTCTGATACCGGGAAGCTGAGACGTCCGTGAGCTACAAGCCTAGAGGGGCGGGGCAAGCGAAAATCATGTACTAGTTCCGCGCCGTGTCGAGCATGAGCCCACGATACGGCTGCACACACCAGAAGAGAAGAGATCAGCATTCAGGCCAAAGAACGGCGCGTTGCAGACGCACATACGCGGACGAATCTTGGATAGCCACGGGGGCGCCGAGCGCATACACCATCCCACCCGCCCACAGCTGTGCGAACGCCGTGGGGCCACGGAATATGCCGAGCGCCGAATCGGCTCTGAGCACCGTGGCACTACCAGAGACTGGCACGACGGAGCTGTACAGGGCCGTACAGTATGCCCTCATCTCTGCTGCCGAGCGGGAGCGTCGCCCCCATCGAGATTGGCCGCCCCCCCCCCCCGAGGTTCTTCCGAGGAGGCGGGGCGTGAGGCGCGTGCGGCCGGGAGATCATCCGTGCCACGCGACCACGAGGCGGACGAGCTTGTCGCTAAGGATGAGGGCGCAGGTGCGCTCCGTGGCAGTGATGAGGTCTCTGGGGGCATTGGGGACCGCGATGTGGATGGGGAAAGTAGGAACCGAGGCGCAGGGCGGCGGAGCCCGTCTGGGGCCAGAGCGCGTGGCCGCTTCTGAGAGGAGAAGCACGGCGCAGAGAAATGACGCCATTGGGGACGGTCTTCCCGTGTCATCTGGGGATGTCAGTGGTGATGTTCGGGCAAGCATCTCAATGAGTAAAGTGTCTTGAACGCTATTCAAACGATAAGAGTAGAACTGCTGGTATCTCCGAGTCGGGGTATTTGACGGCGGGATAGCTCGCGAGGTGCGTGAGGTCGCCTTTTCGGAGGATTGATGCGCATCCATACCTCAGGTGAACCTTCGTATTTTTTCATTAAAGATGAGTATGTGAGAAAGGGAAGCTAGATGACAACCAAGGATAGAGGCGTACTATATGGCGCGTGAATGTTCGGATAGTACAGTACAGATAGTCATTCGCAAGGTCATCCGCTTGAGTACAGTGTCTGCAATGTTTATTGCTCCTCACATAGTTGTGCGCCATGTTCAGTCAAAATCTGTGCAATCTCCCCCCGTCCGCCGGCCAATGCCATCTGGAACGGGGTCCTTCCCACCTTGTCCTCAGCGTCTACATTTGCGCCACGGTCGAGCAGCAGGCGCAATAGATGATCGAGTTGACCGAGTTGACCGAATTGACCGAATGGGTGCACGTGACCGAACAAGACTGAGTTGACCAAGCGGCAAAGGCTGCGTGTACGGGTGCAGGGCAGATGTTCTGTGCGAAGGGGGAGCCCGTCATTGTAGAGGCCAATATAATTATTATTGAGGTAGCGAGGAGTCTAGGTGACAGAAAAAAAAGAGTAAAAACCCAAAAAAACGAGAAGAAACCCAATCGTCGGTATCGCGCAGGCCTTCGCGGGGCACGAGCTGTCGAATATAGGTCCGCGGCGATTATGGACACGTCGGCATTGAAGGGGTAGAGCCGCGCGCGAGTGCGGCAATGTCGGGAATGGAAACGGGATTGGTTGGTTGGGGTCGGAAATGGTCGCGCACGCTTCGGCGTGGCGCGAAACTTCGTATAGGTGGCCATCGGGGTCGGGACCGTGTCGCGCTGGAGTTGCTAAGGCCGCGTGGGAGTGCGGCACACTGGAGCACGCATGGGAAGAACCACACTGAGCCCTGAAGCCTGAGAGGAGAAGTCTATTCTAATTTGGGTGTAAAGGTGGTAATCACATGGGAAATGGGAATGCTAAAACGCGAAGGGATGAGTCCAGAGTGAGAGGAACCGAGCACTCAGAGAGCGCGGGATAGCGACAAAGCGCATAGCGCTTAGAAAGCGACCAAGGCAAAAACCCTGGGTCCTTTGAGAGTTCGGCGTGTGAAAACCCTTCCCCGAGGAGGCCGTTTTTGGTTACCTGAAAACCCTTGGAATGACCGATTTTTCGGGGAGAGCAAGGACAGTTGTATCGATGGGTAACAGTAAAAAGATTGTTGGGTAAGTTACTTCTCGTGCCGCTTCCAGTCGGACTGTATCACAATAATCAAGACAACAATAGTTACCCTCAATGAGTAGACGAGAATGGGGAGCTAGGTTACGCGTACTATACGGTGTATGAATGTCTGGATCGTACTAAGAGTATAGGTCGATCATTCGCTTTACGGTACAGTATCTTGTCGGTTGGTCTGCAGAACATATCACGTCCGAATGATGTGAATAGGCGAAAGAGGGATTACAGTAACCGACGCCAATCTCCTGCTATCCGTAGAGAAACTATTGCTCCTTATGTAGCTGTGCGCGGTGTTCAACATCCATGCAGTCTCGTCCTTTCCACTCGCCGATGCCCTCCCTCCTTGTCCTCAGCGCCTACATTCGCGCCATGGTCAAGTAGCAGGCGGACGATCTTTGTCCTCCCTTTGGATGAAGCCAAGTCTAACGGCGTTGCATCTCTGTTGTCCTTTACGTCCACATCTGCGCCGTGCTCCAGTAACAGCCGCACAACGCCAGTATGGTCAGCTGTTTCGGACCAATACTCTGACACTCGGTGCAATGGAACCCGGCCGTCGTCACTCCGAGAATTTACGTCCGCCTTGCATTCGAGTAGCATCTGAGAGACGTCAACAAGTCCGTTGCGCGTGGCGAAATGCAGTGGGGTCCAAAGGTCATCCGCACGGTAATCTATGTCAGCACCATGATCGAGTAGGAACCTCCCCATTTCAACGTGTCCCCCTATTGCCGCAATGTGCAACGGTGACCATTGCTTCCACGGGCCTCTAACGTTCACGTCGCCACCCCACTCAAAGAGGACTCGCGCTATTTCCACGTGATTATTGGCTGATGCTGCGTGTAGTGCAGCACCGCGGCCACCTCCAAAAGCGTTTAGATGCTCAGGGTACTTCATCAAAAGGTGTTCCACGAGCCCACGGAATCCGCACAATGCGGCATAGTACAGTGGCGTCGCCATAGGTTCCATGATGGGGTCCGACTTCCAAGCGTCATCTTCCACGTTATACAACTGGACCCACGCAGAAAAATACGGCTTGCTTGGGTCAAAGAGTTGTCGCATCCCTCCTTGTATTCGTGACAGTGCCTTGTCGGCCCGGGAATGAGCTACCCAATGTTGAGCAGCGTAATTGGCCAGAGGAAAGCTGTTCCCATCACGATCCGCGGAATGAGATCCACCATCCTCGTCGTCCAAAGATAGTAGGGTACCAAGACAAGCTTGTGCGAGGAGAGTATGCGCGAGTCCAAGGGAAATATGATAGTGGGCGGCATCTCCACCTGAAGTGGCAAGCCGATCCGAAGTCAGGAATTCCTTTACAGAAAAGTGCGAGAATTGAACCACTCGGAAACCATCGTCGTCAACGACAGCGATCAAACTCGAGCAAGTCGACAGAACAGCTCGTTCATGGTCATTCCACCGCCAATTCGGGTCAACCTTCGGGATCCCTTCCTCGGCCGCTTCAAAGTCATATGCAAGAAGTTCAGCGAGCTCCTCGACACGGAGCGGCCGGACGGCCACCGTGAGACACTGCAACAGACGACGCGCGTGGTCTCTACTTGGTCTCTTGATTTCCTTCAGTATCCGCTCGTACGTCTCGTCCAGTGATTCGGGTAACTCCTTGAGCGTGCGCCGGACGCTCGCTGGCAAACAGTCCTGCAGCGCCTCCAGCTGGCAGAAAACCCAACGGAACCTATTCGACAACATCAATAACCCGTCGTTGACGTAGAGAGTATAATTACATTCCGTCGGCTCTCTCCGAGAGCGTCTCGATCACAAGGCTTTTTTCACCTTCCCTCCACCTACTCATCATCGTATCCGAGTCTGAGTATACAACAGATTTGATGTAATCGGCGATATCCTGTTTTTGCCCGATCTCATCATGAAGGGAGACCGAATGCGACGCCAGCGGCCCAAGGGCGGCTTTGATGTCGATCTCGGGTCTACTGGTGATGCAAATATGGAGATTCGGTAGACGGAGGCCAAGTACTTCTCTGACCAGTTCGATGACTCGGGTCCGCGCGGATGGGATCCCGGATGTGTTGGGACATTCGTCGAGCGCATCAACGATGAGATAAGTTGGGCTCTGCACCAGGACCGTTAGCATTTCCTTCAGGCATCGCACCAAAACGTCATCGCTTGGTTTGTGCTCGCCATTGTCGTGTGCAACATAAAGGCGGAAGAGGATTTCGCAACAGGGGTCAGACCGGGCGGACAGCTGGCTGACAAGAGAGAGGATAAGATCGCGTCGAGATTGCTTGTCTGTGTCACGGAAATCGAAGTAGAAGTATGCCACGGATGCTAGCCCTGCGTCGCGCAAGACAAAGACATCTTGGATGATCGAGGAGCTAGGCGAAAATGAATTCCTCCGAGAATTAAATATAGCTTTGGACCAACGAACCATAGTATGCTCTTTCCAGCTCCCGCTACGAAAAGACGTCACATAAGGAAAATGCATGGGTGTGGGAGGAAGAGAGGGCGTACGCTTCCCGTGGATCCACAATAGGGAACCTGTGGACTTCCATTCCTTAATTTTATTTCCTGCAAAGAACCAGGCTGCCGTTTGCTTGTGAGAGGCATCGCACGCGATGTTGTGATTCGTGGACGGATCCGGTGGAGAGACCCATCTTCGGAGCTCCTGTCGCTGGCTACTGTCAATAACCTGTATAATTTTGTGCTCGACGTTGTGCGCGATCTTCAGAAGCTGTGCAGCCGCCATCCGAGCCTCTTCCTGTGTCAATTTATCAAGGCGCTTCAACGCGTCCTCGAGTCCCGTCCTGCCGGCCAGCTTCTTCAGATACTTCTCTAAGAAAAGATCAGAAAATGATATTTCTGGGCCACCGGCGAATCTACGTACTTGTTCGTCCTTGCTTGATTTCCTTTGTCGAAATCGCAAGAATACCGAGCACTTCGACCATTATCTTCACGATTATGTCCGTCATTGCCGTTGTCGGTGGCACCTCCGTGTATGTCTCGAGTCGTTTGAAAAAGTTCTCAACACGTTCGAAGACATCGACGAGTGCACCTTGGCTCTCTCTGACATCTTTGGCTGCCTGAAATCCTAGGATATTAGGATAGTCCGCAATGATGATTACGTGCTTACTAAAAGGAGAACACCGGCACCAGCAAAAATTACTTTTGCGGGCGAGAACACCTGGAGGATAATTGTCGGCGCACAGATGTTACACGAGCCCATTTATTTAGACTTACCAGGCCGATGCCCTCCCCAAGCGTTGCGGAAAATGCGTAGAGGACGTTGACGGTCGGATCGAGCCATTTGGTCAGCCTCTCATCGACACTCCGAGATTGTTCAAACTCCTGGACTTGGTCTTGAAGGACAGTCAGAATGGCGGCAGGAGAGTCGCAGGTGTTCAATTGGGCAGAAAGCGGGTGAGAGAGAAGGTCTTTTTTAGTCTGTTTCTCATATGCTTCGAGGGAAGCGTGGAAGATGGATTGAAAATTGGAATGGGAACCTGAAGCGGGCGTAGTAGAGACAGTCGACATGTCTATCTATTGACGATCACGGGAAGATGGTGGACTGGAGATGCACAGCTTCGTCGATTAACTGATACGGTCACTGGCATGCCGTGATAGGGACAAATAGACGCTGCACAGCCTATCAAGCAGATAACTGAACACTCACATATTTAATCGCGATGGTTTGGAATCCCACGCGCGACTGGCTAGAGCGATTGAAGTACAATTGATCGTCTTGTAGCGCCGCTCGGATGCCTGAGGCTGCAGGGCGACCGGGCCATGGTCACAGTGCTAGTAGTGGCGGCGGCGTTGAGTTCACTGACTTGCCAGTGCAACTAGCGCAAGCCCACTGGCAGGCCTGACTCGGATTGGACCTGTTATGGAGAATTCCCATCCTTGTTTATCCGAGTCGATGCCCACAAGAGGCGTCTTCCCTTGCGTCTTCCCCGGCATCAACGCATCATCGACAAGGCCCACCCCGATGTCTTGTGTGTCAATGTGTCAAGGTAAAGTGTGCCAGTGGCAGTGTGTCTACCCCAGACCATGTCCCAGAACCGCTGCGACTCCTTCGCCGCCTTTGTGGCCCGATTCTTTCTAGCCCCTCGTTATATAGAGGCTACATTGAGTCGTACATACATCACCTGCAAGGATTCGAATGCGCATGCCTGCCGAGGTGCCTGCTTGCCATTACCGAACTACGCCGCACTGGCACTGTGAAGGCCCGAAGGGTGTGCCGTTCTCGCTCCCCGAGGTTAGCACTGTGATCTCAACAATTTCCGTGATCGCAAAATAAAAAAGTAACTGGGTGTTGAGGAGGAGCCTGAGGCCGAGCAATGGATATATAAACACGACAAACGGTGCCACGAAACGTTTCCGTCAGCTCACACTAAGTATTCCGCACCTTCAACTGGATAGGCCTAAGCCGCCTAACTTTTCGTTTCATTCCTATTATCTAACTCTGATCAATTCGAGACCACACTGCGATCACTGGATCCCACATTTCAAGACCGCTTAGCGCATGAAAGCAACAAGTCCGAGTGTCCTGCCATATAAAAACATAACCAAACCCAAACCCAATAACCTCGACTCTGCATTCCAACTGGGTTCCGGCTAGTTGCGCGATCGCACGCATCCCCGCTACGCTGCCAAGTCACACGCGAACGGGCGCAGCGTGTACCATTCGGGCTGTAGCGCAAACGCCTACACCCAGAGTTCATGCAGGCGTGGCAGCGCAGCACTGACATGAACGCCAGGGTCGCTCATAAGACCTCGGCGGACGTGGCAGCACGGGGCCCGACGGTTGAGTCGAGGTTCTGCGGGCCGGGCTGTTCTGTCCAGAGCTGTTGCTGCTCGTGCTCGCGAGTGGCGCTTGCGCGGCTGTCAGGTTCGCGAGCGAGTCGAAAGAGTAGGCCTGTGTGATGCAAGGTTGTCGTCGAAAGATTAACAGAGAGGGAGGGATGTGACGCACGTTCTGCCAGGTCTTGAAAGGTTGACGCCAGCTGTTACCACCGGAGTTATTGCTCACCCATCCACCGGCCCAGCAGTCCCATTCATGCCCTCTAGGATCGGTTTTAGAAGGGAATGCACGATGTAGACAGACGATGCACCAGTTGGAAGGAATTGGAGGCCGCGTGTCTAAAGCGGAATCCGTTGGCTGCAACGGCAGCAGCGTTGTCAGATGCAATCCACACCCTAAAAGTGACATTCACAGCGCGATCGTATCGTTCGAGAGCGTAAGATTAAATTCAAGCACCATCTCCTGTTGTGTTTGTGCGTCATCCTGGTAGCATCGCACGTTGATCTCGTCGCTGCCCGTGCTGAACAGCGTCGACTGGAACAGCTTCGCGACCGCGCTCAGTAGGCCGCCGGTGAAGTTGACCGTCGCGAGAAACATGAGGCGCAGCTGGCCTGCAGTTGGCTCTATTCGTGTATGCGGCGCACGGTGTCGCCTCGGCACATGCGATGTGTTCGGGTTGTGCGCCGTGAAGATGGAAAAGGTATGTCCGGGGATGTGGATCTCCTGCGGTGCTAGCTATTCAGCACGCCGCAATACTCCTCGCGGTTGGAAAGGCTACGTATAACGAAAACGTCAACCCTGGGCTTTTGGTGGATATAAGTTATAGATTTTGCAGGAGATAACGGGGGGAAACGCACCGCGACAACGTAAGTTACGACAGACGTGATAACTGCAAATGCGCTGTATGCGCATAATAGAGAAATGTTCGGAGAAGCCTGGGATGAATGATGTGCCAGTAAGTACTGATCTCAGAAGTTGTGTCGCGGCAGGGCGTACTAGGAGGGCGGGGGACGATAGACGCACGTGAACCCAAGACAACGGGTCGAGCGTGCAGTTGACGTCCGATACCGAAGCTGAGATGACCGTGAGTCACAACCTAGAGGGGGCGATCGCATATCACGTACTAGTTCCTGCGTCGTATCGAGCCTGAGCATGCCTTGATACAGTGGTACACACCGGAAGAAAAAAATGTCAGCGTTCCAGCCAAAGAACGAACGGCGCATTGCACACACACATATACGGGCGATTCCTAGATAGCCACGGGAGTGCAGAGCGCATGCACCATCGCCCCCACAGTGTACCACAGCTGTGCGAACAACGTGAGGCCACGGAACAGGCCTAGCGCCGAGTCGGCACCGAGCATCGCAGCACTGCCAGAGACCGGCATGACAGGGCTGTACAGGGCCGTACGCCTCGCCTCTGCTGCTGAGCAGGAGCTTCGCCTCCATCGCGATCAGCCGGGGAGCCCCCAAGGTGCTTCCGAGGAGGCGGAGCGTGAGGCCAGAGAGCGCCTTGGCGCACCTGATGGTGGAGATGTTGGACGAGTCAACCGCCGGTAGCGCGGACCGAGGGCAGGAGTATGGTAATTTCGTTTTTGGACAGACAATTCCCCGATGTGCGCCCCGTGGGGCTTAATTAACTGTACAGTACCACTTTTTACTCTTAAGGCCGTAGATCAGTGTGTATGCGCCTCAGTCTCTTTTCTTCTGACTGAGGTGGGCATTTATTGTTTCCGCCTTATTACTGTGACACTGACGGACTCGTAGTACACGACGCGTGATCGTGTTTATTAGGTAGATTACCACCGCGAATCGAGTCTCTTTTCTTCTGACTGAGTACACGACGCGTGATCGTGTTTATTAGCTTCCTAGACGCCGTTTAACGCCGCAAAGATCGCCATGTCACAACAGGTTATGGGCCCCGCGCCCACAGAAGATTCCCCGAATCGATCGTATGTCCCCAAGCTGCTGCCGAACGGCGCAAACTGGATATCGTACAAGTCCCGTGTCATCGTCACCCTCGGATCCAAAGGGCTCCTCCGGAACCTGGAAGGAAGGGCTGCGCCGAAGCCGAAGCCACCCGCTCCGCTTTCGTCATCTCATAGTGCGACTGAAGCGAAAGCTCACAAGAAGGCCGTCGAAGAATACGACACCCTCTTAGACGATTGGGAAGCACGTGAATATTCGGCCCAGCAACAGATCTTCAGCACGATCTCCGACTCTATCCTTATCCGGATCCAAAACCTCAAATCGGCTGCGGAGATGTGGACTGTACTGAAGAGGGACTTCGAGGGCCGTACGCAAGTCGTCCAGAATGACCTTAGGAACCGGCTCGCGCTGGCTAAATGCGGTGACAATGATAACGTGCGCGAGCACGTTGACCGCATGAGCTACATGCTCCAAGAGCTCTCGAGCATGGGCGTCATGATCCCCGACACGGAGTACGCCTCCATCCTCATAAGATCGATGCCGAAGTCGTACGGCCACTATTTCGCCGCAATCATGGCAGCAGTACAGGCGAGCGGTAACACGCTCACGCCAAGCGCTGTGATGAGTCATGCGACCAGCGAGTACGACCGTCGGCAGATCGAGTACGCGCCGAGACGTGAGCGCGGAGGGACATCGACTGGGAATAGCGCGCTGTACACCTTTGCAACGGACTCTGGTAGGTCCGGACGGCGAGGTAAGCGCGGAAGCAAGAGAGAAGAGAAGCGCAGTTGCTTCAACTGCGGAAAGGAGGGCCACCTGAAGCGCGACTGCAGAGAACCGAAGAAACGCGATGGCGACAAGCCCAAGGAGTCCGGAAGCGGGAGCGCCAGTCAAGGCGCGAGTACCGGCTCAGGCAAATCGCAGCAGAATTCGGCCAGCATCGCTGAGGTGAAGGACCCCTCCCCAGCCCCGAAGGACGCGTACACAGCAGTCGCGTTCAGCGGCTACACCAAGGAGATGCGGTGCGCTGTTTTCGACAGCGGATGCACCACGCATATATCCCCCTACCGTGAGCTATTCACCAATTACACATCAATCGACCCCATCCCGATCACGGCCGCCAACAAAACGAACTTCCAAGCCGTTGGGCGCGGAGACGTGGAGATATCATTGCCAAACGGGGGAAGTACAATCCGCCTGATCCTACAGAATGTACTCCACTGCCCCGGAATCGCCTTCACGCTCGTATCTATGTCCGTTATGGACCGCGCCGGCTATACCTTCACGCTGAAATCCGGCCACATGCTCGTTAACGCGCCGAAAGGGGAGAGAATTGCTGACATACCTCTCAACAACGGCTTGTATCGTCTCCCTATGCCGGACCACGTCGCCGCTGCATCGTCAGGGGGAGAGCTTGTGGTGCACATCGACGAGTTGCATCGACGGCTCGGACATGTCGGCATTGAGGCGTGCAGGGCCGCTGTGCGAAGCGGAATGGTCGAAGGGGTCCGGTTGGTAAACGCAACGGCACCCGCGGGACTATGCGAGCCCTGCGAGCGGGCGAAAGCCTCCGAGAAGTCGTTTCCGAAGGAAAGCGCGACGCCACGCGCAACGGAATACGGCGGTCGGGTCCATTCGGACGTCTGGGGGCCAGCACCAGTTCAAAGCATTGGAAAAAGAGAGTACATGCTTACCCTGACAGACGAACATTCCCGCGAGATCTCCCTCCACTTCCTAGCCAAAAAGAGCGACGCGTTCAAGGCCTACAAGCAGTTTGAGGCTTGGGCGGCAGAACAGCGAAGCGCGCAGATCAAGTGCTTGAGGATGGATCGCGGTGGCGAGTATCTGTCGAACGCGTTCGAAACGCACCTGTCAGAACGGGGAACGAAGCACGAACTCACCGTGCATGACTCGCCCTCGCAGAACGGCGTCGCCGAACGCCTCAACCGCACCCTCCTATCGCGCGCTCGAGCCTGTATGCTCGCGACGAACCTCCCCAAATTCCTCTGGGCGGAAGCGCTCCAGTACACCGCGTGGACGAAAAACCGTACCCCCACCCGCACGCTCACCAATAAGACGCCGCACGAGATGGCGACGGGCTTGAAGCCAGACTTGAGGGATGCCCACGCCTGGGGCACCCGAGTCTTCGTGATGGTGGAGGGGAGAGGCAAGCTTGACGCGCAAGCGGACGCTGCCTTCTTCGTCAGCTACAACGGCCAGTCGAAGGGTTTCCGCATCTATGTCCCTGGGAAAAGGTCGGTCAGCGTCGAGCGAAACGTGAAATGGGATGAACGCGGAACTGCGCTGCTTGAGGGGGAGAGTATACCCACATCAGGCAACCAGCCAGATCCGCTTCCCGACTCACCGTCGCCCCGTGACCCCATCTTACTGACAGGCCTCCAGACCCGCCGAGCAGCCAACGCGGCCATCGCATTCGATTCCGCGGCGCCGTGGGAGCTCAGCTCCGGAGTTCTTGACTGCAGCGGGGCCTTCTGGGCTCTAGCCGGGGAAATAATCCGAGAACCGCGCAACATAGCAGACGCGAAAACCTTACCTCAGTGGTCGCAATGGCACGTGGCTATGGAAGAGGAGATGAAACGAATCGAAGAGCTCGGCACGTGGGAGCTGGTTGAAAGGCCGGCAGAAGTCAACGTCGTAGGCTGCAAGTGGGTTTATAAGCTGAAGCGGGACGCAAACGGAAACATCACCCGGTACAAAGCGAGGTTAGTCGCACAAGGATTCACCCAGGTTCCAGGGGTGGACTATATCGACACATTCGCTCCGGTGGCCAAGTTTTCGACGCTGCGGGCCTTGCTCGCCTTCGCCGCCCGCTCTGACTGGGAAGTACATCAGATGGACGTGAAGAACGCGTATCTGAACGGCAAACTCACCGAGACCATCTACATGCGACAACCCCCCGGCTTCACCGACGCGAACCGCCCGACCCGTGTCTGTCGACTTGCGCGCGGCCTCTACGGGCTGCGGCAATCGGGACGTGTGTGGTACCAGACGCTGGTAAGCGCCTTCGAGAACCTCGGGTTCAAGGTATGCGCAGTCGACCACGCCGTTTTCATTTACCGGAGTCGCGACGGAAGTGCGATCGTCGGCGCATCCACCGACGACCTGTTGATGATCAGCGACTCGGCGCCGCTACTAACAAAGGTTAAGCGCGGCTTGGGAAGGCATTTCGAGATGACTGACCTCGGGGAGGCCCACTGGCTCCTCGGCGTTGAGATCCGTCGGAATCGCGCCAAGAGGACGCTGACATTGTCCCAGAGTGCCTATATCTCGTCCATCATTGCACGGTTCAATCTGGAAGATGCGAACCCACTCACCACGCCTCTAGACCCGGGGCAACGCTTGTCGAAAGCCCAATCCCCAGAGACGCCGGAGGACGTCGACGAGATGGCCAAAACGCCGTACAGAGAGCTTGTCGGCTCGCTTATGTACGCTGCAGTAGCGACTCGACCCGACGTAGCGTTCGCCGTCACGGCGCTATCGCAATACCTCGAGAACCCTGGCCGCGCGCACTGGCAGGCAGGCCAGAGAGTGCTGCGGTACTTGAAGGGAACGGCCAATTACGCCTTGACATACGGAGTTGAGCACGGAGTGGGAATGCCGGAAGGAGACCCGATCGGCTTTGCGGACGCTGATTTCGCCTCGCAGGAGCACAGACATTCAGTCTCCGGCTATGCGTTCTTCGCTCACGGGGGAGCGATCTCGTGGTCAGCCAAGACGCAGGCGGTCATCGCCCTGTCGAGCACGGAGGCTGAGTACATATCAGCGACGCATGCGGCAAAGGAAGCAAAGTGGCTCACCATGCTGTGCGCCGAGATTGGACTAACCATCCCACGCCCCTTCCCGCTGTCCGTCAACAACATGTCGGCCATCGCACTCACGAAGGACAACGCCTTCCACTCCCGCACGAAGCATATCGACATCCATTATCACTACATCCGTGAGGCAGTGGCCAACGGCGAGCTCCGACTCAGTTACGTCCAGACAGACGCAAACGTAGCCGACATCTTTACTAAGCCGTTAGCTCGGCCGAAGGTGGAAACGTTCTCGCGCATGCTTGGACTTTCGCGACTCCCTAGCGCTTGAGGGGGAGTGTTGGACGAGTCAACCGCCGGTAGCGCAGACCGAGGGCAGGAGTATGGTAATTTCGTTTTTGGACAGACAATTCCCCGATGTGTGCCCCATGGGGCTTAATTAACTGTACAGTACCACTTTTTACTCTTAAGGCCGTAGATCAGTGTGTATGCGCCTCAGTCTCTTTTCTTCTGACTGAGGTGGGCATTTATTGTTTCCGCCTTATTACTGTGACACTGACGGACTCGTAGTACACGACGCGTGATCGTGTTTATTAGGTAGATTACCACCGCGAATCGAGTCTCTTTTCTTCTGACTGAGTACACGACGCGTGATCGTGTTTATTAGCTTCCTAGACGCCGTTTAACGCCGCAAAGATCGCCATGTCACAACAGGAGAGGCCACGCCACGCCCGACTACGAGGCAGCGCTTGTGACTTAGGAAAAGGGGGCGGGTGCGCTCCACGGAGGTGAGGAGGTCTTTGGAGGCATTGGGGACCGCGACGTGGATGGCGAAGGAGGTGCCGAGACGAAGGGTGGCGGAGCCAGTCTGGAGATTATGCAACTTGGTCCCGAGCGTGTGGGCCACCTCTTCTGGGAAGAGGAGAACGGGGCAGAGAAGAAGTGACGCCGTTGGAGACGGGCTTCTCTCCAGAGAGTCTCGCTCCCGTCACGCGTGGTGACCAGCGTCTAGGGGCCGATCGCTGATTCAGCGTGGCGCGGCGGTTCCCGCACCGGGGAACGGGTCGTTTGTTTGGCGCGTTTCTGGCGCGTGGGGGCAAGCGGTGGCAAACAACCCGATCGGGCTCTCCCACCTGTTGGTCATCCACACCGTGACCCTTTCCTCCTTCATCTTTCTGGCCGTCCCGCCCCGACTCTGCCACCGTTTGGGCGATTCCGTGCTAAAAAAACTGAATGGCTGCTCCGTGAACCCAGATCGTTCGTCCGTGATGGCGGTAGGCTGGATTTGGGATTTGCTCCTGCTCTCGTGGACCTCTCGCTGGTCTCCGTCTTGGTCTCCTGCCAGCTCTTGCTCTTGCTTGCCCTCCTCGCCCTCCTCATGACCGAACTCATCGAGAAAGAGAAACACAACCGACAGTCGGCCACCGCGTCCGAGCCCACGGGATTGCCCCATCGCGACGAGCCGATGGATGTCGACGCGCCTGCGTCCCCGTCGTCGTCGTCGTCGTCGACGAACGCGGGAGGCCTGCCCTTCCCGGGAACGATCGTCGACGGCACGCACGCGGTGGTGCACTACGACCTGTGAGTCCCCGTCCCCATTCCCATCCCCATGTCTTTGTCCCCCGCCATGCATGCCACGCCTCGACGACGCTGACGCGCCGTCCTCCGTCCTCCTCCCCCCTTCCTAGCAAGAACCTCTCGAAGGCGACCCTCCGTGACCTCTGCGACGGCTTCCACCTCGCGAAGACTGGGAACAAGGCGACGTTGACTGACCAGCTGAAGAAGTTCAGCGCGGACCGACGGGAATGGGACGGGTGCGTGTCTCGACCCTCCTCCTCCTCCCCTGCGTCGACTGACTGAGCTCACGACCTCCCACAGCCTCCTCCCTGGCGCACGCAACCGGCACCGCGGACCACGAGACCCCGGCGTCACGAAGGGTGGCGTCACGAAGCCTCCGAAGAAGAAGGGGACCATGAAGCTGTCCGCTCTGCGACGCGAGCTCCTCTTCAGCGATGGCGTGGGCTCGACGACGAGCCAGCCTTTCCTCCCCACCGAGAGGTCGAAGGACATGCGCACGAGGGAGGAGAAGGCGGCACTGCTGTCGTGGGTACGTCCACGTCCTCGTCCCGTCCCGCCTCGTCCCGTCCCGTCACGTAATGTGATCATTCACACCTTCCCTTCCCTCCCCCACAGGCCCGCGAATTTGTCGTGCGCAAGAGACGTGGAGGCCGTGGAGGCCCACCACACCCAGCGCCCGCGCCGTCCTCGTCCTCGTCCTCATCGTCACAGCCCTACGTGAGTCGCGACGCGACGGCACCCGTCCACGGCGACGCCGGTGTGTCTGAGGGTCCTCCGATGGCGGTAAGCTCGTTCGTTCCCCGTTCACGAGGCGCGATGCTCACGTGTCTGCACTCGCTCACACAGGTCCAGAACGCCGCCCTCACCGAGCGGATCCAGCAAATACAGGCTGAACTCGTGACACTGATGGCGGTCGTCGTCGCTCCCTCCTCCTCCTCCTCCTCCTCCTCCTCCTCCTCCTCCTCTTCCGCCGCCGCCGCCGCCTCTGCCTCCTCCTCCTCTTCCCCCGCCTCTGTCTCCTCTGCCCCCTCCGTCGTCACCGCCGCCACCGCCACCGATGGAGCCCCTCCCTCGACGGCAACACCACCGCAAGCTACAGCGCCCCATGAACGACCACCGACACTCGCCGCGTCTGACCCTGGCCCACTGCCAGTGGAGTACCTCAAGCTCGCAAACGGCGCCGTGCTCTCCTTCTCAAAGCAGAGTGTCCCCGACCCGCCCTCGATCTCGTTTGCAAAGGACATCCCTCGGCTGATCAGGATGTGGGACGACGGCTCACCGGAATGGAGCCCCTCGGAGGCCGTGCTCCGCGTTCAGGGAGTGCCGATCGCGCTCAAGCACTGGCCCGTTCTGTACCGCTACGGTAAGTCCGGGCAGTGGGTGGGCACGAAGAAGAACTGGGCTCACTGGCAGGTAAGTGTTCGCCCCCCGGCTCTTTCTCTGCGACGCACGGCGCTTACCACCTGTGTAGGACATCGCCACGAGCTGGCAAGAGCTCACGGAGAAGGGCTTCTGGCTCAAGTTCTCGACCGACCACCAGCCCATGTCGTACACCGCGATCTGCGAGGTGCTGAAGGAAGAACGCGCGGCCGCCAATCACCGCCTCGCCCAGCAAGCCAAAGACGAGTACAGAGACGGATTCAGTTCCGTCTTCGAGTATCGACGGGGCAGCGACCACCTCGTGAAGAACAACCAGTCGGCAATCGCGAAGCAGTACCGCAGCCTGCAGATGGCAGGTTGACGGGCAGGCGGGCAGGCGTGGTCTTTCGTACATACATACAACATCGGATTCTCATAGTCGTCGTCGTCGTAGCCTCCCACATATACATACACACACGTAGTAATCGTTCGTACTCGTTTACGCCCCCGCTTCCCTTTGTTCTCCCCGTAGTCATAGCGTACACTAGCGTTCACTAATCGATCCCGTTTTGCTTTGCTTTTCTGGCCGAGTCGTTCGCGCGTTTCAGGAGCAGTGGCACGTCCGGCCACACGCGAAGCACTTCAACGCGGGGGCGTGGTTGAAGTCGAAGAAATCCTCGCGTTTCTGCGTCGGATCGTCGTTCCACGAAATCAAGTACTTGACTATGGTCATGTGAGAGAAGTCGACGCTCCACCCCCCCCACTCGCAGATCTTCCGGAGCGGCCACCTGAGGTCAACGGAGAACCACTGGCACCCACCACGCCAGAACGAGTGGGTGCCATAGGGGGCGGGGTCGACGCCGATGTCGATCAGATTGTTTCTGAACATTTCCAGGAAGCACTCGGCCGTCTATTATAACCAGCAAACGGAACTCAGTAAGTCGCCCGTCGTAGTGACGACGCGCAACGAGCGGACAAGGCCCACGCGTGAAAATCGAAGCGCACCATCAGCTGGTTATTTTCCGAGACCCGGTCACCTGACCCAAGTTGGCGAAAAACATAGCCATTCTTGATCTTGGTGGCCTCTAGCCACTTGGCATAGGCCTGCACAGGGCAAAGGTATGCCATTGAATCGGGCATCTCGTGCAACACAAATGGCTTGATGTCTTTGCAGCAAGATGTGAGATCAGTCTAGGCCCTTTTTAAGGGCTTTTTTGGTTGGACTCACCCCCAAATTGGCTTGTCTTTCTGAATGGCAATGTCAGCACAAGTGTGTGGGCATCTAGCAGGACAAAATTATGGCTCTGGATCTTGAGCACCTCATCCACACAGAGAAGGCAGCTGAATGCCAATGTGAAGGCAAGCTGAAGCAGCCGTCGTGCACGTGGACCCCCCCACTGATCACCATCCTTCTTCTTTGTCCCTGGTGTGTAGTCCTTCAGGTCCCAGTTCTCTGGTCTGCTGTTGAAGTTGTACAGCTTTTTCAAGGTGTCCTGTGTCATCACCAGCATGTCAGCTCCAAGTGTACACCTTCCCTGCCACTGGCACATGGCATAGTGAATGACATACAGCAGTGATTGCCCTTGCACTTGTGGCAGCCTCTCCAGCTCTGACCTTGCGTCGGTGCAAGCTGAGCATGTACCGAGAAACCATCTCAGACACAGATGGATTCCCCACCATGCTGCCACCTTCACTGCAGTGCCAATCCATGGACCCAAGGCCATGAAGGCGACCAAAAGCATACGTCATTGAGGCACGCATCTTCTGTGCAGTCCCATATGTTGCACGCACTTCATTGGATGGCCTCTTGGTCCCATCGAGGTTGAGCTCATCACACCTGTACCTTGCCGGTGAGGACACAAGTCTCAAGAAGCAGAATGTGCTCACTCATTCATGATCCACGCAACAATAAACTGTGGGGCATATTTGTGAGGCCTGTTGCTGAAGAACTCAGGGTTGCCAGGGCCAACAAGCTTCTTCTGTGTGAGAAACCCCTTGCACTGTTCTATGAGGCTGGAAGGGGCATGTATCATGAGTGCCAGCCATGAGCAGGACCTGCTGGAGGTACCTACCGAGAGTACTCAATGTGTGTCCCATCTGATACCCCCCTCGACACATCATTCAATGTGGTGAGCAGCTCCAAGAAATGGGCAGGGGCATCCAAGTCAGACTCCTCAGGCTTATCAGGGTCAGAGATAGTAGCTTCTTGCTCTCCCGCAAGGTCATCCAACACATCTGCTTCATCAAGCTGACCCACAGGCTTGGAGGGCACAATGATGTCTAAGACACCAGCATATGAGATGGGGTCGAAGCCAGTCATCGAAGATCGAGTCAAAGATAACACCGAGCGACGAGCGATTGTCCACGCGTCGTTGTGTGTCGACAGGGTCACGTGTTATCCGACCGAGTTTGGTTTACACTGTGTTCGTTCTATCATATCGCCTCCTCCATAATCGCCTCCCTTCGGTCACCTCTCCCGTCTCGTTCCCAAGGCATGCCCTTCCTTCCCCTCTCCATCCACATGCACACCCTTTTCCCATGTGGCCTCATGGTCTGCCTCAACCCCACCTGCGCCGTCGGTCGGTATCGCCTCAACCCCCCCCCCGATATACCGACTGGATGCTTCTTCTCTCACAGGCACGGCAATGAGCACTGCACCCTAAGCGTCGCAGCACGTGTAGGACTGAGCCTCGTCCTCGGTACATGCCCCCCCCTCTGTTTTACGTCACTCAACAAACTTTTGCGCTCACACTTCCTTCTCGTTGCAATGGCTCGGTACATGCGCTATCGCCGTCGGCGCGCCGCACAGATCTACATTGCCAACGCCCTGCAGAACCAGCTGAAGGCAAACAACGGCTCGGGAGGCGCCGGCCCCCCCAACGCACCCCAGTACCCGCCACGAGTGCATAGCCCCGGCGCCGTCCCCCACTACACATACGACCCCGACACAGGATTCGTTCCGGTTCGTCTGGCTCACTCCCCCGTTCCATTTCCTGACCACTGACGTTGATGTCATTGTGTGTTATTCATTAGCCCGCCTCCCGATGTGCACTTGCCCCGACTTGTCAAGATTCGACATGCTCGTATGAGCAATGATCCCCGGCGGTGGCACTTTGCTGTTCGTTCGTTATCGCAGTTGCATGACTCGGATCCTCGAAGGTACGTCGTCGTCATCGTTCGTCCTACGCTACCACCCTGCTCACTTTTCACTCAAGCCCCCACCCCGCCTGCCGCGTCTCCCTCGCCTCATTGTCGCCGTTGCCGACGACGCGCAAGGCGCGCTCCAGGGCCAAACCCGCGCGAGGCTCTTCATCCACCCAAACGACTCAACCTGGCGCGCGCGGACGCGATTTCGGTGGAGCTTGGTTGGCGGGCTCGACGGAACACGTCGGCGTCGGTGTTGCGCGGAACAGGAAGGCCCAGAAATATCTCGACCCTCCACCGCCACTACAGCTCACGGTCCTACCTTGGTATGTCTTTCATCCGAAGTTTAACCTTTTTTCAATCGAGTTTCTTACACTTGTCTTGTCTAAGTGCCAGCGGGCCCACGTCTCTTTGGCGCTCTGATGCCCGCCCCCTCCCGCTCCGCCCCTAGCTTTCTGCCGCACACCGGCGAATGGACCGTCGCCACCGACGTCCGATGTCGAACCCTCTGTGCCCCCAGTGAGTTCAACCCCACTGCGACCCGCGCCAATAGACTGACCACCGATATAGTGGACCCTCCCCAGGCGGCAACCGGCGATGAAACCATCCTATCAACCCCCGCCGCATCCGTCGCAGTGCAGCTATCTCTACGCTGTCGCCCCAGCACTGCCTCGCAACCCGCTCGCGATCCAGTCCCGTCTCGGACTCCTTCGACGCCATCCAGCGGCTCTTCAAAGTGCCCGCCCCGCCAACCTCCCCCTACAGCAGCTTCGAGGTATCCGTCACGACCGCCTCGATCCAGTGAGCCAACGCCCACCATGATGCGCTCCACGCGATGCGCGTCGGGGACCCCGGGGACGGCCGCGCGTTCGAATTGATGCCCCTGCGAGCACTCGTGGCACTGTTCCGTGCATGTGGTGCGTGCGAAGGGCTGGCAGAAGCAAGCCAAGCAAGAAACGGTTTGTGGTCTCTCGCAGATAACACGTGACTCGGTGCTGAACCCCGACTCCTAGATCGAAAAGGAGCTTACGGAGGAACGCGAGCACGGAACATCCAGGTATGTCCTACATGCGTCTTTACACTACATGGTCCTTAGCAAGATCGCGTGGAGAGATGGCGGCATACGACAAGCAGCAAGTAGGTCTGGAGGAGAAGCGTCAACATGCAAAGAGCAAGGCTGAGAAACTCAAGACGTCGTTGCAGGACGTACGGTTTTCAGCGTCACATGTCCGTCCGGCGTGTCATACCGGCTGACCGGTTCGTGCTACAGGACGAGAACGCCCAGAACGATGCCCTCCGCTCTATCCAAGAAAACACCGCAAAGGTGACGAGCGAGAAGAAGAAAGCCGACCAATACGGGGGAGAGTTACAGCGGGAGGAAAGGGCACTGGAGGGCATCCGCGACGGTCTCGAAGGTATCGATTGATCTTCTCATCCTCAGACCGTCGCGCACTCATTGGTCTTGCAGACAAGACCCGGGTATTTCACGATCAGATCGAGCAAAAACAGAAGGAGCTCCAGCCTTGGAAAGCGAAGGTCGACCAGAAACAGGCCGACGTCGACGTCAAGACAAGCGAGCGCGACATGCTGGTCAAAAGGTCTGAGGCGCTCGAACAGGCCGACGCGGAGGCACGAGAGGCGCTCGAAATGGTCAAGAGCGTCCAGATGGCCAAGGTGAGTTTTCTTGCTCCAGCTATATCATTCGCTCTCTAACTACGCTTCAAGATCGGAGAACTCGAAAATCTCAAGGATAGGGAGCAGTCTATTCAACAGGAAACGAGGGCCGTAAAGCAGAGAGTCCAGGTGGGCCCATTACAAATGGCTACTACGAGGCTCATCGTACATACATAGGACTTGACCACCCGCGTATACCAGCATCGCGTTCAAGCGTCCTCCACGAGGCAACGCGCCGAGGAAGCCAAAGCGTCACAAGCGGCCAGCGCTTCTGCAAACGAGGTCTCGGACGGTTTGACGCGCTTGAGGGACTCAGGTTGGGTCAGCGGGTTTCATGTAAGTACCGCGTGGCAGTTTTCGAGCGAACTCATCTCCAGAGCAGGGTCGACTCGGAAGTCTTGGGACTATCCCTGACAAGTACGACGCCGCAATTATGACCGCATGCGGTTCCCTCAACGACATGGTCGCGGACACGGCGCAGCAGGGTCAAGCCTGCGTCGAGTACCTCTGCGCAAACTTACTTGTGCTCGAGGAGATAGACGAGACGAACGGCATGAGGCCCATCCAGACTCCAGAGAACATCCCACGCCTATTCGACCTCGTCAAACCGAAGGAACCGCGGTTCGCTCATGCATTCTACAGAGCATTGCACAATACACTGGTCGTGCAGGATCTCGCGCAAGCAAATCGTATCGCGTTCGGCGCGCGCAGGTGGCAAGTCGTCACTCTCGCGGGTGAACTCATCAATTCGTCCGGCATGATGTCCGGCGGCGGGCCAAAACCCAGAGGCGGTGGGATGGGCTCGAAACTTGCAGCCGATGCGGTTCCACCCGACGTACTGCAGGAGTACGAGCAGGTCAGCGAAACCGCTGCCGCGCGGCTCACAGAGGCTATGGAAGAGCTTCGGACAGCTGAAGCGGAGCTGGAGGCCGTGGGGAGGTCCGGGCCATGGATCGACCTCAAGATTGAAAAGGTCAATCTCGACATCCAAGACGCCGGGAAGCACGTCATCGAAGCCGAAAAGCGGGTTCGCGACCTCAGGTGAGCACTGCCTCACACTCTCGTCGTTCACCCGTACGCTGAGGCTCGAGCCGACTTAGGACGCCGAGCAAGCCAGATGCGGGTGCTCTCTCTCGTATCTCATCCCTGGAACGCGAGATCGCTACTGCCCGGAACGAGCTCGAAGGGTTGCGGTCGCCGTCGGGTACGATCGAAGAGGCGATCAAGGCCCTCGAGAGGGAGATCCTCGACATCGGCGGTTCCCGGCTGCTTGCGCAGAAGTCAAAAGTCAATGGCTTGAAGCTGCACATCGACGTCGCCAACGAAGAGCTCACCAAGGCAGAGGTAGCAATGGAGAAAGCAGAGAGAGACTCAGTCAAGTTCGAGCGCTCCATCGCCAGTAACCGGCAACGCTTGGCAGGCGTCGAAATCGAACTCGGGAAGCTGAGGGAATCGCTGCAGGAGGTCAGAGATTACGTGGGGCGACATTTGAGCTGAAGCAGCGCGAGCCAAGGTGGAAAACTCAGAGGACGACTCGGAGGACTCGAAGGCGGAGCTCGACGGGGAGGAGCGGCACGCGACGCGGTCGTTACAGCTTGCAGAACCACACAGTGAGGTGTAGAACGTGTGTATTTCCTCCTGATATATTGCGAACGATTTTTCCCGACACCAAGACGTGAAGCAAAACTTGCTTGTGTCCGCTGTCCACGATACGTCGCTCCTGGGCCCGCAGCATTTTATAATTAAATAAATAGTTTTAAAATAAACAATATTATATTAATAAAATATTATTGTTTTTAATTAAAAATATAATTAATTCATTCATTTTATATAATTATATAAAAAATACATCTACGACGAGGCTGGCGTTGAGGGTGACTCGTCCAGAATTTTAAAAACAAAAAATAAAACGAAGCGTCCGACGCGGCAGCACCGAGAGTTTCTCAGGGAAAGTGAGGGAAGGATGCACCGACCGACGGGACGTACAAGGCGGCGGAAAGTGCGAGGGCTCAGTCAGGATCCCGCACTTCGAGACCATTCGCGCGTTGCGACCGCTTGTGAGCGATTTGAAACATTCGTGTCATTGAAACGAACTGAGTATCTTCAATCACAAAGGCCTGCGGCGCGGTCGTAGGAGCATTATATCTATCGGACAAAACTCACGGTCTCTCACAAGAGTTGCGTCACGCTCTGGGCTTACAACCATGGCCCCAGCCATCACCGTACCTCAAAATTGCACCAGAGATTTTGACTTTTACCAGAAGCATTCAGATCTTGAAGGTTCCCGAGAAGCTGAATGTAAATGAGGCAGCATCGTTTAAAAGGTTAAACTTCAGACGGATGAAGGACGTACCAACGTCCGAGGCAGCGGAGGTGCGAGGGTCTTGGTCAGAAAAATTTAAAACAGAACAAAAAAGGTTAAACTTCGGATGAAGGACGCACCGACGTCCAAGGCAGCGCCGTGAGCTGGAGTGGCGGCGAAGCGCCGACAGGTTCTGGGCCTCCGTGAAGGGAAAGGGACGCCGAGCCGTTGAGGGACCAGAAGAGGACAGCAGCCATCGGGGGGTCGGAGAAGGGTGCGCGCACAACACTGCACATGCTGGCATCCAAACCAGCAGCGATGACGCGCAGAACAACGTCTTTGCTGGTGAAGATCCCGGCAATCCTGGGATGAGAGCTCGGTGTGGTCGTAGGCTCCATAACACAGACCGCGGTCGTCCTACACTCGCGCATGAGGCGCGCGACATCTCGAACGGTTGCTCTTGGGCCGACCACGGCACTGGGTACGCGAGCCCTTGATGGTCATAAGATCGGGCAAGGCAGTCTTCTCGCGCAATGCTTCGACGTAGGCGAACATGGCTGCAGTCTGGGGGTTTGCGCCAAGCCCAGTGCCGAGCTCACTCTGGACGCCAGCGAGTGCGCTATAGAGCTTCTCAGACGGATGGACTGCGCTCGACCTTGTCCGGGCTTCGTGGAAGACTTTGGTAATATCAAGTAAGCCAATGACGTTACCCATCTTCGTTGCAGATGGGGCCAAGGTAACAGGCGTGAGGCCTGCGAATGGGGGAGAGCGTCAGAGGCGCGACGAAGGGGGACCCAACACGAGGCGTGCAAACCCTGGATGGTGGATTTCCCGCTGGGATCGAGGCGTGCGAACCTCAGGATGGTGGTTTTTCCCCGCTGGGATTGAGGTGTGGGAACGTGGGACCGTGAATTTCCCGCCTCCCCTCGCTTTCTGGCGGGATTTCGCGGGGGAAGGGGGGGGGTAAGGTAAGCAAGGAACGGTTGGGATCGAGGCTCGCAAGTAGGCAGTGGCACGGGTAAACCCGCGGGTATCGAAAGCACAACCCATACCCGCCCCCGCACGGGTTACATACCCGCAATTGCGGGTATGTAACCCGTGCGGGTACAGGTGCTAGGTGCGGGTACAGGTGCGGGTACGGGTGCAGGTGCGGGTACAGGTGCGGTGTTACAAGGTTACATTTTAAAAGTACAAGCCTACTAGTAATCTACATTATCTAGCTACAAGGCCCACACTGACTGTCCGAGTTATCGAATCGCATCGCCATCGTGTCGTGTCGTGTCGTCGTGGTGTCGTCGTGGTGTCGTGTCGTTGTCGTGTCGTGTTGTCGTCGTGTATTGCCGTGGTCGTGTGTCGTCATGGTCATGTGTCGTCGTGGTCGTGTATCGTTGTGGTCGGTTGTCGTGGTCGGTTGTCGTGGTCGGTTGTCGTGGTCGTGGTCGTGTGTTGTCATGGTCGTGGTCGTGTATTATCATGGGTGGTCGTGTGTTGTTGTTGTTGTCGTGTGTTGTTGTCGTCTTGCTGTTGTTGTTGTCGTGTTGTCGCAGGCCGTCGCGTTGTCGTAATCGCATTCTGCCAGTGAGCTGTCTTGATAGTTGCCGCTACTAGTACCTTGCCGTCGTTGCTGGTTAGGAGGAGCGAACAAAACTGGCAATCACCCCGGGCCGGGCACGTTGCGAAAGGGTTACTTCCCACTTAGGGAACCGTGACGCGTGACTTAGCATGCGCGAACGTCTCCAACGCCTCAAGTCGACCTCGCTTCCAACTGCCGCAACGCCTCCAGCCACCGCAACGCTGGCGGCATGCCAACAACACAAGGACCAAGAATGGCAACTGGCAAGGCGACGACGGCGGTTCAACCATGCCGGGGTGGTGTTCGACTCGACCCCGGCGACAGCGACCACGAGTCCACGCAAGTCCAAGACAGCGGTCACGGTGAAGACGACGACATCGCAACATCGAACGACGACGACAACGATGACGGACAACGACGACAACGACGGACGACCACAACCACGATGGACGACAACGACAGACGACCGCGATGGACGACAACGATGGAAGACAACGACAACGACGGTTGGGGATGCGACGATGGCGGGGGGCAGTCACACAGCGACGCCGCAGCGGGCTTAGTTAGTATTACAGTACTTCAAGTTGTTTAGTAGTTATTCTTGCTGGTAGTATGGTAATGCTAGTTCTAATGTGTACAGTGTGGGTCACTTCCTGCGGGTAGTGACACGGGTGGTGGGTTAACCAGCAGAGACCCGTACCCGTACCCGTCCCATCCCGTAGCCGTGACCCGTGCGGGTTACCCGAACCCGTGCCATTGCCTACTCGCGAGTCCCAATCCCAAAGATTGTTTGTCATATGTGCCAGCCGACGTGAGGCGACGCGTGATTGGACCATCTGTCTGCTCCCCCATCATCCCCCTCCCTTCCTTCCCGCTGCTGCAACCGACCGACGACCCACCGAAAGAGCAACAAGGCATGCCGTTCTCGCTGAAGCACACACTCGTCCGCCTGCTGGACGCCCCTCGGTGAGTGAGCTGTCATTCGCTTCCTCCCCCCCTTCCTTTTTCCTCTCGTGTCCCATGGTTGGCGCGGGTCGTGAGAACACAAAAACACGAGCGTTTATTTCAATTTTTTTTTCCTCCCCCCCATCCTCCCCCCTCTCTCGTGCGTTTCTCCTTCTCCTGCGCCTCCCCCTGGATGTGTGCGTGTGTGCGCGTGCCGGATCGCTCTCGTTCCTCAACCGCGACAGAGACGAGACGGCGTGTCGGGTCCTCGAACGAATGAGATCGACAGATCGGCGGTCGCTTTCAGGGTCCGCTCGATCGCGCCCGTGTGTGCCGCTGCCGTCTGCTGCCGTTGTTTGGCTCCCCGTCAGCCACCGACCCGTCACGACCCACGGTCCGTGACCGGAGGGTGAACGTGACCCTCCACACCCTCACTTCCCCGGTCCTCTGGGGATGTCACATGTCACACCCAGTGGGAAGTCCGTCGATTTGTATGAGTTATGTCCAAATTACATCGATTGAGTCGAAAAAAATCCAAAAATCAGTTAAATGTTCTGTATAGTCGATGATAATAGATAAATCTTCTGTTTTCTTGTATTGCTATCGATAGTATTACGAGTATTCGAGGAAAATCGAAATAAATTCATCTGGGGATAGGCCACCCAATATCCCAGTGAATTGACTATAATCGACAAAAATTACCACCTTTCGATTGCAGGTGATTATTGTAGATTAATTGTGGACCTCATCAGACAGCATCGATTTCTGGCGCACGATTGCGGTCAATTTTAATACATTAATTATCGATTTTTAATACGAAACACCGATTCAGTAATCGAAGAGACACGAGACCGACTTGATCCCAAAGGTACTACAGGGTGGTACTACAGGGTTTGGCTGGGCTGGGCTGTCCGGACCGCATCTAAACATATGGCATCCACAAAGCAAAGCAGGCAAGGCAAGAGTACAATGGAGAAGCAGAAGAGGGACGATCGGGGAGGCCGTCGGATAGGCTAGTGTGTGGACGCGAGCAAACTGGACACCAAAAGCACAAGAGGAGCGGCGTAAGAAGAGTCTGAGTCGCGTGTCCTGCATATGTTCAGTCAATTGGCCGATGGCACTTCGCCATGCTTCTTGGCCGTCTTCGCTTTCCTCTGAAGAGATATGATTCATCAATAGGTTTCGTGAAAATAATAAGGACTCACCACGGCGGCTTGGGCAACGCGCATCTCTGTTTTGAGTTGCTGGGTATGGGGCAATGTGCTGTTGGGCTGCGTCAACGCGTGCTTGTGCAAATGAACGTACCTCTTTGTCTGTATCAGATAAACCCTTGAAATACGCGTCAAAATCGGCAGTGAGGCCTTGACCGCCGGGCTGCTTTTCGTTCCACTGGTGCATGCAAATGTTTCTAAATACAAAGCGTTAGTGTGTTGGATGCTATCCGAATGAAACGTACTGACTTGATGGTGATGGTGCCAGTCGGTTCAGCTAAAGCAGTTGCAGTCTTTTGTTTCTTTGACGTTGCAGCCGTGGTCTTACCCTCGGCCTTTCGCTTTTTCTCCACGTTGGCCATCGCTCATTTGAGACGGAGGTTGGGAATTGGCGCATCTGTGGGGGCCGTGATGGGATGGACTGGAACGGGGGTTTGGCTGTCGGATGGACCAGTTGTCGTTGTTTGCGTCGGTTTGGATGGCACTGGAGGTGCAACGGGGTCTTGATTCCCCTGCGCGACTGTCGTATTGGCCTGAGAACGGAGGGTGAATTTGATTCGACGATGAGGTGGAATCGCCCCATTGGTCGTCGTAGTAGGGTCGCTCCCGCCAGGTGGCGTAGTTCTGGTGGGTCGAGATGGGTCGTCTGAGCCGGTGTGAGTTTCCGCCGTCGCCACTGTTGAGGCCGGCGAGGCCCCTCCAAGTATGTTGTTTGTCACTGCGTGCGTCTGTGTGGTCGTTGCAGCATCCTCGGATGTCTAAGACAGTAGTTACGGTATAAACAGACTTGTACTCACCTGAGCAGGTGCCGAGGAAGTTGGGCGATGGTGGGGTTAGTTGTTGTCACTCCTGCGTGAGTCCCCGACGATGAGCTTGATGCCGTGGGTGCGCTGAGGGGGTATATAAGATCATGGTGCATGTGGACGACACTGAGTCCGGGCCCTTACAATGGGTTGGCTATGACCGACTGTACGGGACCTCAGGACTTGGACCATATGTTAGTGTCACAGAGAATGGCGAGGACCCGACGTACCGGCGATTGAGTTGACGGGCCGGGGTTTTCCTCGGGGACAATGGGGCCTCGGGGCTTAGAATGTGTGTTAGCGTATCGTCGCCGAGAATAGCGAGAGCAAGGCGTACCGATCGAGTTGATGGGCCGGGGTTTTCCTTGGGATGGTCACCTGGCTGCGGGACAGTTGTCTCCTCAATCCCGTGATTGTCGTTCTCTGATACATGGTCGGCTGGCTCTATGCCGCTGTTGAAATCATCCGTTCCGTCGCTTGACTGCATCCTGACCAAGGCTGGGTCATCCAGGACATCTTCATTCTTATCCGCATTCTGGTTGGTGTTCTTCGGTCGGAGTCCCCTGTTGCTGGCCCAACCTGGGTAGTTCTGAATGGACCACTCCCGTAGCTTCCATGTCGCGTCATCACATAAGAGAAGGAAGTCGAATAGAGGGTCTGTTAGCATGGCACGTGTGTACAAGTCCCGAGCGCTCCACCCCAGCTTGCAGAACTGAGGGGTGGCCATCTTCTTCTCGAGGAGAAAGTCCCAGACCGATCTTGCTTTTTCGCTCATCTTACAAAGTGTCTCGACACTGATCATGGTACCGTCACGACACTGGAGGTATATGAACTTGTGGCCTTCTGTGTTACGATTTTTCCCCATATCTTCGCCTCCTTCATTCTCATCTCGTGACCCATATTCTGTGTCGAATTCCCCTTGTACTTTTACGATACGATCCGCTTCGATTCGGACCCTGACTCTTATCTCGCGCCTAGCGCATGACCATTACGACGCCCCATGGCGCGACTTCCAGAACCCGCTGACGACTTCTGATCCACGCGTCGTCCCGCGGAATCCCCTTGTTCTCTTTTCGTACGTTCCCCTTGTTAGCTCTCTAGGACCCGGATCCTAGGATCGCGCCATATGTTTGTCCCTGACAAACATCGTGTACTAGTATATAAGTCCCACGCTACCTAGCTTGTACGGTAGACTTGACTTCTTGTGTAATACCACACCGCTGTCTACTCTCACGAACCGATCCCTTGAGTCGCACTTTCGCTTGACTCCCCGTCTTCGCTCACCGTTGCACTTGAGCTTATCCTCGCTATTACCCTTGTGTCCACGGAGGCCGAGTGGTACTTGTTCACCATCGAACTAAGTCGTAACTGACTTACTCCTGTCCCGTTACCATCCGTGACTTAACCGAAGTACACGTCGTACTTAACGCCCCTGTGGTGGCGTTACATTAAGTCAAGTCTCTCACAGTGGCGACATCTAGTCGTGCCAGAACCGCGTTCCACCCAGAATATATTACTCGGTTTACAACCGACGAGCTCTCTGATCGTATTAAAGGAGCAGCTGTCTGGGCAGAGATCAACGGCGTTGAAGGATATTATATCTTCAACCCAACAAAGAAAGAGTATCACCAGATCCATTACCTAGAGGACAAACGTCTCTGGGCTTACATCGATTACTCGCCAAACGAACGAAGCTGGTACACTATCAAACCAGTACCGCTTGAGTTGAACGTAGGACCGCTAAAGAGTCATAACCCGAAAGGGATTGACATCGACTCCGACCCCGATAATTCACCTAGTGTCTCGGTACCAACAGCCACGTTCACTCCCTCGCTGTTCGTAAATCCCCCAGACCTACCCGGTTCTCAACCCACACCCCAGTCCATGTCACAAACCCATGCCTCGGCCAGCACAACTCTTACCAGCGGAGGACCAGCTCCTTCTGGTGGTGGAGGCGCTCCTAGCGGCGGCCCGTCAGGTGGAGCAGCGGCTCCTGGAGGCGGAAGCGCAGCTCCTGGAGGAGGTCTCCCGGGTGGCGGCATTGGTGGAGGAGGTGCGCCAGGCGGTGGAGCAGGCGGCACAGGTGGCGGAGGAGGCGGGGGCGGTGGAGCAGGTGGCGCTCCTATTCCCCCTGCCAGAGCCGCACCAGCCGCGATCCCGCCCGCACCCGGAGGACACGGACGCTTAGGAGGGAACCCACCCCCCGAGTTCAACGGAGACCGAGAGAAAAGCAAGCAATTTATGCTTGCATTCAACCTATACCGAGAAATGAACCCCACCGTCGACCAGCTCGCCATCCCCTACCCCCGCGCGATGACCTTTCTTTCTTACATCCGTGGACCCCTTGTCGACGACTGGGTCACAGAGCAGTTCGCTTGGCTTGAGGACCAGCGAAACACAGGAGTTCTGATGACAGAAATGAACCTGTGGAACACCGTTCGCGATCGGTTTGTGCAAGCGTACACCGATACGGGGGAACGGACAAGAGCCCGAAAGAGTCTGCAGACTCTGACAATGAAGGGCGAAGACATCGACACCTACGTGGCTACGTTTTCCAACCTAGTCCACAAAGCCAGGTATAACCCCGATGAAGCCACGACCCTGGAAATGTTCCAGGATGGACTCCCAGACCAGTTAGTAATCAACGCCACGCGCTTCCAACATCCGATCACATGGGATGATTGGAAGGCGGCTGCTCGCCTACAGCAGGCTGAATACTTGATTTTGAAGGACCGCTTGGGAAAGAACAGACCCCAACGCGGAAAGAAGAGCGGACACAGCCGAGAGCAGTGGGTCCAGGCTCTTAAGCAGAACCGAAACCCGAACGCCATGGATGTTGGACGTGCCCGAGCCTCTGTGGCACTTACCGACGGAGACCGGGCCCAGCTTCAGAAGGAGGGACGATGTTTTAGATGTCGTGCTTAGGCAGTGGCACGGGTAAACCCGCGGGTATCGAAAGCACAACCCATACCCGCCCCCGCACGGGTTACATACCCGCAATTGCGGGTATGTAACCCGTGCGGGTACAGGTGCTAGGTGCGGGTACAGGTGCGGGTACGGGTGCAGGTGCGGGTACAGGTGCGGTGTTACAAGGTTACATTTTAAAAGTACAAGCCTACTAGTAATCTACATTATCTAGCTACAAGGCCCACACTGACTGTCTGAGTTATCGAATCGCATCGCCATCGTGTCGTGTCGTGTCGTCGTGGTGTCGTCGTGGTGTCGTGTTGTTGTCGTGTTGTGTTGTCGTCGTGTATTGCCGTGGTCGTGTGTCGTCGTGGTCATGTGTCGTCGTGGTCGTGTATCGTCGTGGTCGGTTGTCGTGGTCGGTTGTCGTGGTCGTGGTCGTGTGTTGTCATGGTCGTGGTCGTGTATTATCGTGGGTGGTCGTGTGTTGTTGTTGTTGTCGTGTGTTGTTGTCGTCTTGCTGTTGTCGTTGTCGTGTTGTCGCAGGCCGTCGCGTTGTCGTAATCGCATTCTGCCAGTGAGCTGTCTTGATAGTTGCCGCTACTAGTACCTTGCCGTCGTTGCTGGTTAGGAGGAGCGAACAAAACCGGCAATCACCCCGGGCCGGGCACGTTGCGAAAGGGTTACTTCCCACTTAGGGAACCGTGACGCGTGACTTAGCATGCGCGAACGTCTCCAACGCCTCAAGTCGACCTCGCTTCCAACTGCCGCAACGCCTCCAGCCACCGCAACGCTGGCGGCATGCCAACAACACAAGGACCAAGAATGGCAACTGGCAAGGCGACGACGGCGGTTCAACCATGCCGGGGTGGTGTTCGACTCGACCCCGGCGACAGCGACCACGAGTCCACGCAAGTCCAAGACAGCGGTCACGGTGAAGACGACGACATCGCAACATCGAACGACGACGACGACGATGACGGATGACGACGACGACGACGGACGACCACAACCACGATGGACGACAACGACAGACGACCGCGATGGACGACGACGATGGAAGACAACGACAACGACGGTTGGGGATGCGACGATGGCGGGGGGCAGTCACACAGTGACGCCGCAGCGGGCTTAGTTAGTATTACAGTACTTCAAGTTGTTTAGTAGTTATTCTTGCTGGTAGTATGGTAATGCTAGTTCTAATGTGTACAGTGTGGGTCACTTCCTGCGGGTAGTGACACGGGTGGTGGGTTAACCAGCAGAGACCCGTACCCGTACCCGTCCCATCCCGTAGCCGTGACCCGTGCGGGTTACCCGAACCCGTGCCATTGCCTAGTCGTGCTCAAGGGCACCTGTCGCGTAACTGCCCACAAAAGGGAACGCGCGCGGCTACTGCCTCCTCCTTCGGATCCCCCTCCCTTGCCCCGACTCCAGACGTATCAACTCCCACCATCACTACTGTCGCCGTATCTTCTAATCGCATACTTTCGAATGAAGAACAGGCGGATGCGCAGATCGCTGCGATGAAAGCGCAGACCCAGGAGGTCAGGGACCTCATGGTGGATAAACTATTCGGGAAAGAGGGTTTTCCCGACGCTTGAACCCAGCGGCCTGGGCTAGAGCGTTAAATCTAAACGTGTACACTAGCAGATATCGATCCATGCGAATCCCAGTTCTGTTTAAATCTGCACACACGACGGCCGAATGACAAGTCCTAGTGGACTCAGGAGCAACCAACAATTTCATTTGTTCGACACTGCTCAAACGACTACAAATATCCACCCGAAACGTCTCGCATCCCATCCGCATTTGGAACGTGGATGGGACAAACAACCAGGACGGAGAGATCATGCAGTACACCGATCTCACCGTAAGAACAGGGAAGGAGACCAAGACGCTTCGTTTCCTAATCACGAACTTAGGAAGAGACGAAGTGATCCTCGGATACCCCTGGTTCACGGCCTTCGAGCCAAAGATACGATGGGGAGAAGCGACGTTGAACGAGGAGTTTCAACCGGTCGTTATTTCCAGCCTTCATCTGTCAGACGAAGCCACGCCTATGGAAGCATCCATAAGGGCGTTGGAGACGTATGAACTTGACGAGGAGGCGTGGGAACAGCTCATAGACGATGAGCGGGATCCCTGCATCACATTCCTACGGAAAACAACGACCGCCTCAGAGTTAGCCCAGCGCGAGGCGGCAAAGAAGCCCGAACGCACATTCGAAGAGCTGGTACCAGCGGAGTACCGGCGACACTGTAAAGTGTTCAGTGAGGAAGCATCCCACCGATTCCCTCCCTCACGAGTATGGGACCATGCCATCGACCTCCTACCAAACGCTCCGCCAGCGTTAGACTGTAAAGTATACCCGCTGGCGCAGAACGAAGAGGAGGCGCTCACCATGTTCCTCACTGAACAGCTTGAAAAAGGGTACATCAGACCCTCCAAGTCCACTTACGCATCACCATTCTTCTTTATCAAGAAGAAAGATGGAAAGCTGAGACCCGTCCAAGACTATAGGCGGTTGAACGAGATCACCGTCTGAAACCACTATCCCCTCCCCCTCATCCCCGAACTCATTGACCGCATACGAGGGGCCTGACTGTTCTCTAAGCTCAACATTAGGTGGGGCTACAACAATGTACGGATCAAACTGGGAGATGAGCATAAGGCAGCGTTTAAAACGAACCGGGGACTGTTCGAACCCCTGGTCATGTATTTCGGCCTTACCAACTCCCCGTCGACCTTCCAAGGAATGATGGATTATATCTTCCGAGACCTTATCCTGCTCGGGCTTGTGATCGTCTATATGGACGATATCCTCATCGCCACCGCCCTCGACCACGCCCAACACAGGAACGTGCTGCATGAGGTACTACGCCTCTGCAACGAGCACGACCTGTACGTCAAACCGGAGAAATGCGAATTCGAGGTATTAGAAATTGAATACCTCGGACTCATCATCGGACATGGGAACGTCCGGATGGACCCCGTTAAGGTACGGGGAGTCCTGGAATGGCCAGCTCCGAAAAACCTCCGGGAAGTGCGCGCCTTCCTCGGCTTCTGCAACTTCTATAGGCGGTTTATCCGAGGATTCTCCACTCTCGCCCGCCCGCTGCATGACCTCACAAAGAAAGATACCCCCTGGCATTGGGACCAGGACCAACAGGATGCGTTCGATAATATCAGACGAAGCATCGGCCGAGAACCCACACTCCTGTTCCCCGACCTCACAAAACCGTTTGAGCTCGAAGTGGACGCGTCCAACGTAGCCCTGGGAGCAGTACTCAATCAACTAGGGCCTGAGCAACGCATGCACCCAGTTGCGTTCCACTCTGAGTCGCTAACGGAAGCGGAGCGCAACTATGACATCTACGACAGGGAGCTACTAGCGGTAGTCAAGGCGCTGCGAGCCTGGCGTCCCTACCTGGTCGGCTCCCCTCACAAGATCATCATCCACACCGACCACGCCAATCTGCAGTATTGGAAAGACCCCCGAAAGATCAGCCGGAGAGTGGCACGCGAGTTTTTGGAGTTATCGGAGTACAACTTCGCATTGAAGCACGTACCTGGTATAAAAAACGGTCGCGTGGATGCCCTCTCGCGACGAGCTGATTATGAGCCCAACGAGGAGGACAACAACGATGTAATCGTCCTCCCTGCTGACCGATTCATACGTGCAACCCAGATGTCAATGCACGACATGGACATCTGGACGCAAATAGCGCAAAATATGGACGAGAAAGCCGTCCTCGCGTGGGTCGAACCCCACAACCTGAAAAAGCACCAAGGTCTCTGGTGGAAAGGAGACGCTCTCGTTGTCGTGGGCGACAACGATCTTAAACGGGGGGTAATTACCTTTTTCCACGACACGCCAAGCATGGGCCATCCAGGAATCGCAAACACGCTAGAGTTGGTGCGACGTGACTACTGGTGGCCGAACATGCGAAAGGACGTGGAAGACTATGTCAAAGGTTGTGCGACATGCCAGGCCAACAAAGTCAACCCCCACCGACAAAAACCACACCTTTTCCCCATCACCACAGACCCCGACGCTGAACCATTTGAAGTCGTAACAATGGACTTCATCACAAAGCTACCCCCGTCGAATGGATACGACTCCATTCTCACCATCACCAACCACGATTGTTCAAAAGCGGCCATCTTCATCCCGTGTAATGAGACGATTACTGCGGAAGGAGTGGCGCGACTCTATCTCCACCACGTGTACCCGCACTATGGCATTCCCCGGAAGATGATCACGGATCGAGACCCGCGCTTCACGTCCGCCTTCATGAAGGACTTGTGTAAGACGCTGGGGATCCGCCAAAACATCTCCTCCGCATACCATCCACAGATGGATGGGCAGTCAGAGCGGACCAATCAGTGGTTGGAACAGTATCTTCGCCACTGGAGTAACGTGCAACAGGACAACTGGGCGGAGGCACTCCCAGTGGCGCAATTCGCGCACAACTCGTGGCCAAATGCCACAACCAAGCATTCCCCATTCTCGCTGATCATGGGGTGGGAACCACGTACCATGTGGACGTCGAAACCCACATCAACTCCGTCCGTCGATCAACAACTGGAAGAGATGGGGGATAGATGCCAGCATGCGCAAGACTGCATCAAGCACGCGCAAGAGCTTATGGCAAAGAGGGGAAAGACGCGTTTCATACCTTACCTGGAAGGCGCTCAAGTATGGTTGGAGGGGACGAACCTCCGGACCTTTTACCCCACCGCAAAGCTCGCACCAAAACGCCACGGACCGTTCCGAATCAAGAATGTCTTATCGGCGGTCTCATACGAACTAGATCTTCCGAAGACGTGGAAGATACATCCTGTGTTCCATGCGAACCTCCTTACGCCATATAAGGAGACGGAACTCCACGGAGCTAACTTCACACGACCTCCACCTGACCTTATCGAAGGAGAAGAAGAGTTCGAGGTGGAGCGCGTGTTACAATCTCGCCTTCATGGCCGAGGGCGTAAACTTCAGTTCCTGATCCAGTGGAAGGGGTTTCCCATGAGTGACAGCTCGTGGGAACCACTTGATAACGTCCGCCATGCACCTGACTTAATCGCCGAGTTCTATCGGCAAAATCCTACCGCCGAAGGGGCTGGACGAAAGATATAAAAGATGCGCCCCCCTCGCCCACTCTCGTCACCCATGATCATCCCCGGAAACCTCATGTCTGATACACCTGTCGTCACCACTGTGCCCATCCGTCCCCCATCTCAGATCATCCTCGACAACTTGACCATACCATCTCAAGAGGCTGGTATCCCGGATATGGGGACTAATGCCTATACTCCCTACTCGCGAATCATCACTCCTCCCCCGTTGCCCGAGTTTACGCTCGACCCCGAAACCTCACTACCCACCATTGCTGAGCCGCCCGAGTCATCAGGGTCCTCTGAGTCGACATCTCCACCGCCTCTTGTCTCGCAACCGACGCTTAGCACCCTGCACCAGTCGTCACTCCCGCTTCCCCCATTCCCACCAGGGATTGACCACGTATTCACCCCCATCCCCACTGTCGAGCTCGCTGTCCCCGACCCACGCTACGCTCTCCTTGACGATGAAGACCCAGATACGTCAGGGGAGCCGGGCATACCCTACTTCCCTAACGACCCCACCTCCCCGCGCTTCTACCCGCTCATGATTGGAGAGCCGGGAAAGAAGGAAGTGGCGCGATATATCTACTATCGCAAGGACTACCAGGAGGTGGTAGGGACGATGGGGAAAGGGGAGCCATGCTATGTCACGTCCATCTACTTACGCACCACCACGGCTAACCAACTACCACAACACGTAACGGACCAACAGATAGACCTTTTCCACCCCCACGATCCTCGCCGACTCGTCATTGACGAAGTCATATCCTCTCTGCACTACCCTGCGCTCCATGCCGACGTCGCCCACCTGTGTACCTGCCTGGAAGCCCGAGACGCGCTTAAGGTGCGACGGGACGACCTCCGCAGGCTGGAGACGGAGGCCGTCAATGTTACGGTTTCGCCTTCGACCGTCCCTCGAACACCCCACGGGAAGACCCCGAACACCGCTAGGAGGAAAAGCGCGTCAGAATACGCAGAAGAAGAAGCCGAAGTGGTTAGGATTGTGGCTGCCCATGCCCAAGAAAGAGCTAAGTCTCCCACGCACTACTACTACGAACCCGGAAGCGCTCAGCGAAGTGATCCAGAATACTGGGAGTAGCGCACGTGATCTTAGCGCCCGCCCGTCACGTGACCCTGGCACGTGACCTGGCTAGACCTGCACCAGATGGGTCCAGATGAGCTTGTGCCTGGACCGGCCTAGAACGCCTCGTGTTTGTGACTCATATCGATCGTGCCTGGACTTTGATGGCTGTATGCCTCATGTTTCCTCCTTATCTCTGACTCGTGCCATGAGCTGTCTGTGCCATTGGCTGACCCTTATCTCTGACGTAGTTGTGACTCATTCCTAGGATCCGTATACTAGGGTTTCAGAGTTCCAAGCTGGGGTTCAAACCTCCTTGGATGTGTATAAGTAGAGAGGCTTATGGTCGCTGAAGACCTAAGCTTGACTTCTTGGATTGTCCACCCATTTGTACTGCCATTCGTTGGCTGTTGGTTCATTTGGCTCTGCATTGCAATAGACGGCTGTCTGCCTCTTTGCCTATCCTAGTCCTTAGCTGTGCTCCAGTGTGCTGTCTTTGCCGCTGTCTGCTATCCCTTCCTTTCCCGCTTACACTCGTCGCTGGCTGTCTGTCGCGACTCCTCTCCTCTATATCATTGGCCGGTTGTCTATCGCCTTTGATCGTCTCTTACTCTTTCTGGCCATCACCGCCGTCCATATCCTCTGGGCAACGCTATTACGTCTCACTTGTGAGCTGATAGCCGAACGAGTACGTGAAGTCGACATCCTCTGTGATCGTTAGGTCCCGCTAGTAGCCTTGCGCAGTCCGCAAGAAGGAACGTCCGGTGGAACGTTACAGTCAAGGACCAGTTCCACCTGGACATGAACATGTCCAGCGTAAGAAAGCGGTTGCAGTACGCCCGCGTCATTCCCCTTATCAGCGACCGATACGTCGAACTCATGACCAAACCCACACGACCCCGCCACTCATCAATGCCGCTGCCCTTGCGCGCGGATGGACCTGGCGAGATGCCGTTGCCCCCACGGCAAGGAGGACCCTGCGAGATGCTGCGCCTTCAAGAGGAAGGCAGCACGCGTCGTCGCAGGTGTTATGAGTGCAGGTCCAAGGACCACCTCGTACGAGACTGTCCCGAGCGAGGACGGCGGGACGCGTGCCAGTGGTGCGGCAGTCTCGCCCATCGAGTGGACGTTTGCCTCATAAGGTGAATGTCCCCGATGTCTGCCCGGTACGAGAATCCCACGCCGCGCACCCGCTGGTGTGGGAAGTGTCTCGATTGGAAGGCAACCCACGATGAGATCGACTGCCCCCAGTATGAGGGATGCCGTAAGTGTGGCCGTAGGGGACGTCACATGTTCTTACGTACTCACACTTGTCCCCGTTCCCCCTCTCCTGACCCCGCTACCGTTATTCCCGAAGAAGACTGTTACTATACCAGTGACTAGTCAAAGTCGTGGCGACTTCGAGTCTAACGGGGGGGTAATGTTATGATTTTTCCCCATATCTTCGCCTCCTTCATTCTCATCTCGTGACCCATATTCTGTGTCGAATTCCCCTTGTACTTTTACGATACGATCCGCTTCGATTCGGACCCTGACTCTTATCTCGCGCCTAGCGCATGACCGTTACAACGCCCCATGGCGCGACTTCCAGAACCCGCTGACGACTTCTGATCCACGCGTCGTCCCGCAGAATCCCCTTGTTCTCTTTTCGTACGTTCCCCTTGTTAGCTCTCTAGGACCCGGATCCTAGGATCGCGCCATATGTTTGTCCCTGACAAACATCGTGTACTAGTATATAAGTCCCACGCTACCTAGCTTGTACGGTAGACTTGACTTCTTGTGTAATACCACACCGCTGTCTACTCTCACGAACCGATCCCTTGAGTCGCACTTTCGCTTGACTCCCCGTCTTCGCTCACCGTTGCGCTTGAGCTTATCCTCGCTATTACCCTTGTGTCCACGGAGGCCGAGTGGTACTTGTTCACCATCGAACTAAGTCGTAACTGACTTACTCCTGTCCCATTACCGTCCGTGACTTAACCAAAGTACATGTCGTACTTAACGCCCCTGTGGTGGCGTTACATTCTGTCTCTTCGACTTTCTTGCTCGGGCGTCCTGCCTTTCCTTTGGTCTTGATCGCATCCGACGGATCTCCGCTTGACTCCCCTTTCTGGGCCTTGGCCTTGGCTGTTGCAAGGGCAAATTCGCGCTTGATCCAGATCGTTACTTCGGTGTTCTCGTTCCTCTTCCAGGGTGTCGGCATCAGTCCAAGGTCTGACAGAAATGTGATTTGACCTTCATCGCCGCCAGCACCCTTGAGAGTATGGTAGTCCCTCGTGAATTTGTCGATCGTCCCTCTGGGCCAGTGGTGTCAGCAGCGACAGCGTCCCGAGGTTTCTCCATGGCACGTACTCAAGAGTCTCGCATCGTGCCTTCAATATATCAATCTCCTTGTCGCGGCCAACGATCTCCTGGGTCTTCTGATCGATTGTTCCTTTGAGGGCTTCTATCTCTGTCGCTCTGTTGCTGGCCATCGTCTTGAGCCCCACATAGAACGCGTTACGTTCTAGCGCTGCCTCGGAGGCACCTGCGACTATACCCAGGATAACATCTGTGTTCTGGGACACAGTTAGTATGACGCTAGAGTGAACTATATGCTATCATCTCACCTGTACGGCTTGTGAGCCGAAAACACTCTGTCTGGCCCCGGGAGCATTCCCCATGCTGTTGAACTGCCACTGGTTCTGGACGTCGGGGGCTTGGGATCCCTGGTCACCTATCGAGCCACTGTCGAAGCCATTCCTGAAGCCAGTATACAGAGACATTTAGTCTTTGAAAGTCCAGTTGCAGGAACTGAAAAAGACTGCAACTCAACTGAACTGCAACTGGAAAAAACCGGACTTTTGGTTGCAGTTGTACCTAATCCTAGAATGTATCAGTTGCAGTTGCCCGAAATGGCAGCTGACCTCCAACCGGTTGCAACCGGTTGCAACCGATTTCTTAGTCAGCAGGTGATTGGGCTGAATTTCTGATCAAAACGAGCCTAAGATCACCCAAATCGGCCAAAAACTGAGCAAGTTATGATCAAAACAATCATTTTACTCATAACTTTTGCTTTTTTTGGCTGTTTTACCTAATTATTTTTTCATTATAAGGCAGTTGCACTTAGAAATTTATTATAAGTACCTATTAACACTAATTATAAGTGGTTTTGACTCAGTTTAGACCAGTTTCAGATAGATTAAATAACATTCAGTTGGGTCCAGTTGCAACTGGTGCAACTGGTTTTTTTGCAGTTTTTTGCAGTTGCAGTTGAGGTTGCAACAAATTTCATTTTTTGGCAACCAGTTGCAGTTGCAGTTGGACCAAATATGGTCAAAAAACCGGACCCAACCGGACTTTCAAACCCTAGAGACATTGTGGTAGTGGGGAGTGGGGATGAAAAAAACGACGATACCCCACCCGATCGCATGACACGCTTTTGGGGCTTTGGCATCCATAAATACACCCAACGCCCCACCTCGTAGATCTCTTGAACCGCTCACCCCACCATGTCCTCTGAATCCGAGAACACACCCAAGTCCCCCGAACCTGCGATTGTGTCTAAGTCATCCGAACATATCTACCATTGGTCCAAGACCCCAATCAGCCGCGCGGAGGCCCTTGCTATCGAAAGCATCCACGAGGCAACGTTGCGAGATCTTCTGCGTGCACGCAATCTTGCTGTGTCCAAACTCCTCTGGGAGCGTAACCAATTGTTGTGCGAGCGGTGAGTCCATTCCCATCTTGTCTCTCTTACTGACCCTCATAGTCTCAAGGGTCGAACTTGGCGCCGAGCCACTATCGTACTGCGAGTACGACTTCCTGAGTCAACCTGTCTCCCCACGTCCTTACAGGATTTCGGCCTGGGGACATGTTCTCAGGTATCACTCTGATAGGCCCAATCGGCGTCCAATGACGTTTCCCAAGGATGTGAGTTACTTCCAGGGTCTTCTTTTTCACTCGACTTACCCCCCCCCCCCCAGCGACGCCTCTTCGATCAAAGCGTCCAGACAGACGGTGACCCCGCGGAAGCCGACACCACGCTCACTGAGGTTGACCCCACCACGCTCACCAAACGCAAAGAAATTGACCAGGATCCCGGAGTAGTCAACCAGGATACTGGAAATAAAAAAAGGAAGATAGAAATACATCTGTAAATGCAATTAGGTGTTCAGAGTGTTCAGAGCTGTTCAGAGTGTCCTTGAACAGCTCCGAACAGCTCTGAACACCTACTGCAATTACAGATGCTATGAGTATTATGACTTCTGCTACTGCGTGCCACTGTAACAAGTCGTGTATTGTACCTTGCGTCCGAGTTGCTGTATAATTCGAATCACATTGTGGGCGCTGGGCCCGATCATCCATATTGCCTTTTTGGCAGCCCGACTGGTACTGTTATCGTAGTCCCTTCGGACTCCACCTCCCTCCTTCGTTCCGGTACTTTACCACCTCTTCTCCTCCGTCTTCTGACTCCTCCTCCTCGTCATCTGACTCTGCCTTGTCGCTCTCTCTGTCACCAACACACTCTTTGGGATCACCGTCCTTTTTATCCTGGGCTCGGATCTTGACTCAGATACCCTGCACCCTACTACGGCACTGCTCTGGGTTCTTGCCAACCCCGGCCCTTTGCCGCATCGCTCATTCACACGTTGCCCATACGTTGACCACGAGGTGTCCTCCTCGTTCCTTCACCAACCTTCGTCTCCCACCCGATCAACAACGTGGCTATTCGTTGCCACCGGCAAGACATCGGGCACACCGAGCCACACTCAACTATGTTGCCCTTGTTAGGCACAGAAGAGGGATGGTGCGTCATATTTTATTCTTCATATACTTCAAACGTCTTATACAGACAGTACGTATATTACGACGTATTTCCACGTGTGAATCTCAATGTCCACGTTGCCCTCGTCGGACAGAGAAGAGGACGATATGGTACGTTGTATGTTGTTCTTCGTTAACTTCGTATACTCATAACTTCACATTCCCCCAGATACTTGGTCCCTTTTCCCTCGTATTCGCGCGCGTCGACCATCTCTCTCTACCCCATCTCTACTTCTCCGTTTGCTGCCCCAATACCTGCGTCTATATTTTACTTGCCTCCCCTCTCTCCCTCCCATCGCCGTTCTTTCCATTACCATACATTTGACTTAGCCATCGAACTCGTCTCATACCGACCGCATGTATATAACGACGTACCCCTACTCGTGAATATCAGTGTCCGTGTTAGCTCAACTCATCGCGTGCCCTAGTAAGAATTCTCGTCGAATTGAACACAACCACACGTTACTACAACCAAGTAAAGAACACTCGTCACCGATAGCAACATTCTAATACAACGGAGTGTACTGTACCACATCACACATACTCCAACGACTCTTCCTCTGAGTCTTCGTCCACCTCCGTGGGATATTTCGTGACCTCTAAGTATGCATGCCGCATGAGAGAGAACTTTCCTGTGTCCTCCACACCGTCATTGTCGACTTTGTATTCCGGGAACATTGAGACAACCATGCGAATTGCGGTGATAGGGACGACAACACGAGTTTGAGTGGGTTCACAGAGATAAACCGTTTCACTGGAATCGCAGAAGACGTCCTTGTCGGGCAAAGAGAACAGGGTCACCATAGTCAAGGGGTGTCGAGACTCTCCAAATCGCATGTAGAAATAAAATTCTACGTTCGCTACTCGCATGGTAGCATTATACTCAATCTATACACTTGTTTTCAGCACAAGAAGACAAGGAAAAAGATATTCCTCACCTCAACACATGAAGCACGCCGAATGTTTGATAGTATACGCGACTCCTGCCAGACGGAGCGCACCATTTGCCCATTCGGGAGCTGTAGTTTAGCCCAACAACAGATGGTCTTTGACCATGAATCTCGATTGGGCCACCCTTGCTGGCGCCAATATGACATAAGGGCCATGAGCTCGTTTTCTGAAAGTGGGGCGGGGTATTGCTCGCAACGAGGAAGCAAGGCATATCCCCCGCACCCCTCGAACTCACGCGCACCTCTTGGGAGAGATGTACCACACCGCCCACAAATTTCAAGCTAGATCCCAGGAAAGTGAGCTTGAAGTGAGTTGACCTGAGCGCGCAGAATGGCCCGCTGCGTGAGATTGGTGTACAGGTCTCGATCTTGTCTGATCTCGCGACCCAGGTTCCCAATAGCGGTCTCAAGTGTCCATTGAGCATAGCAAGCAAGGGGGCCCGCGCGAAGAGTCTCAGGAGCAATGTGCGTGAGCATGTGGATACTATGACGGACAAAATGAATCCGCGCCTCCGCGCGCTGGTAATAGAGGTCTTCGAATTCCTCCACGAAAGCCATCAATAGACGATGGCCCTTTAGAACGTCTTCGAACGTGATGCTATGGCGCTGGAGGATGCGGACACCCGAGACGAGTTTACAATAGTTGAGCCAGTATTTTCGGGGTAAAAGATGCCGAAACAGAGTCGGGCCTAGACCATAGAAGTATTGTTGATATTCCCAAGCCTTGTAGCCTGAATTGATCTTCTTGGAGGGATCACACGGAGCACGCCCGAACGACGAAGGGATGTACGGGACTGTCTGCGCCACAGTATTCCCATGCGCGTTCCACAATGGGGTATTCTTGTAGAACACTGCCCAGTCCCAAGTCTCCCTGTCATCGCCGTCACCTACATCCAGTTTGCCAGTGAAGAGCTTCAAGAATAAGTCTGGTTCGTTGAGTACTGTAAGATGCATGATGTCCATAGTAAAAACACTGGGCACCGAGATTGGTTGACAAGGAAGACCGCTGAATAGCGTCTGCTTGCAGAGCCCAACTTCGAGCCAGCGAGCCCTGTACTCAGTCAGAGTATCTGCCCCAAGCAGGTAGCCCAAGTTCTTCGAATATTTATGAGGAAGGTTGCTGCGGTAAATATCGAGGTCAGCATCAGTGACATCGGGATGACAACACCCAGGGACGTCGTAATCAAAAGGTGCGTTCATCGCGGGGTAATAGTGCGAATTGCCAGTGCGGCGCCGCCCTGGCATGTCGCAGTACAGGCGACAGCCAAATCAGCCACTGTGCCCGACCATACCCGACATCGAAGCGCTACCAGGGCTGTCAGCAGTTCCAAATACGACCAGAGGACGCGAGCAAGTGGTCAGCCGGTTCAAGAACGCGTCGTATATTCTGAGACCCTCGCGTTGCAGTGCAGCTACATGATAGAACGAAGGGAATAGGAAAGAGTCCATGTCCGCTGGTTTATAAGGACCCAGGACAATGGCACTGGGGATGACGAAGGCTTTCTTGTAGCGCATGTCCAGAGGGAGATTGTGAAAGACCCAGATAAAGACCCAGGCTTCGGATGGCTGGTCGGGGCGTAGCTGGGTGCCATCGATGGAAAGTTGCAGGGCGATATCCGATGCCTTGAAACGACCTTCGCTCCAGGCGTCGAGGAATTCCCGGCCACAAGGCGTGTCGTCATACACAGTGAGTTTTCCACCGTTTGCCCTCGCTGTCTGGAGGTTCTCGGCCAGCTTTGTCTCAAGGTAGTGCATCCACTCGGCCATTTCGCGAGAACCATAGAGCGCCTGTATAACGGGGCCAACAGGGATAGTCGAGAACCGTTTCTGAGCCTTAGTAGTCCCAGGGATGTAGCGAGGAATGCTGCAACGTGGGCAGGAGTCCAGTTCGCCATAGGGGCCAGTATATGCCACACAGGACCGCATACACATATCGTGTTCTATAGGTACAACGCCCGATAGCCAACGAATGCGTCGCTTCACTTGGTCGAAGCTCAAGAACTCGCTTTCAGGGTTGTTGAGGAGCTCGATCTCCCGGGTCGTGTCATAGTGGTCGCGTGAAGCACTAGAATTGTTGACAAAATGCCGTATAGAACGCAGCAAGGGCGAAGGGTCAGCCAGTTCTGGCTCCTGGCCAGGGTTGCGTAGATTATCAATGTCTTGAGGGCACATTCCACTGTCCTTGAGAACCGCTACGCGCAGCATATCGACGAACTGCTGAGTCGTCTGCAGATCAGGAAGGTGGATGGGAGTGTCGTGACCGTCTTCTAAGCTATCCAATGGATCGGGCTGTATCCGTTCTCGAGGTGCAGTGTCACCAGAAGCACCCAGAGCAGCCTGAGATATCGCAGAGTCATGAGTGCTAGTAGGGTCGCCGGTATCCATCTCCTCGTGTTGGTAAGGCTCAGGGGGTGGAGGAGCAGAATCCAGCTGGACACCATTGCCGACAGGAAGACTCGGACTGTGTTCCAGTGCAGACACAGAAGATGTCACATTCGTTTCGTCCACCTGAGTGCGTGGAGCCACAGGCCTATTTGGCAGAGGCGGATGTGCTGAGGGCGTGGAAGGTGCATTACCCGCCCCAGTACCGTTGATGCGCAGGTGTGCCTCCAGTTTTGCATGCAGCTTACGACGAACGACCAACCTGCGACTGGTCTTAGGCTTGGTCTTAGGCGGCATGGGGGATATTGACGTGTACACAGTGTGCAAGCCGAGTGGGTTGAATGGGATGCAGAGTCGTACTACTGTTATTCACGCAAGCGTTCACGCATTCACACGTCGATTGTGTGTCGATTAACATGTATTGTATTCCAAGTGATTCGTAGGTAATCAATGATAAACAGATTTAATCTACTATAATCCGAATTAATAGATGTAATCGACGGACTTCCCACTGGGTGTCACAGGTGGTGTTCAGGAGGCATCCTCAATGAGTGAAGTGTCTGAGGCGAGGCACTATGTAACCGATAAGTATCCGAGTCGGGGTACCATATGGTGAATGGAATTCACTGAATTCCTTAGACACATTGTGACGGCAGGACAGCTCCGAGTCGCGAGGCACGTGAAGTCCTGTTCGGAGGATTGATGTGCATCCCCACTGGAACCAGGAATTGATCTGTAAACACAATTTCTTGGAATAAAACTTGAATAAGACTCAAAGTATTTATTTGTAAATTTGTGTGACAAAATATATTTAAAGTTTATAGATCACATGACAGCTGCAACAGGCGCATTTCGGGGCATGTGATTCATAAACTTTAAATCTTTCCATAATATATTGTCACACATAAATATTTTGAGTCTTAATTAAGTCTTATTTCAAGATTTTTTGCTTAAAGATCAATTCCCGGTTCCAGTGTCCCTACATCTCGATCCTTGGAATTTTTTCCATGAGAGATGAGTAGATGAGTAAGGTAGCTGCCATCTAGTTTCGACACCCCTTATGTAAGCAGACATCTTTTGCACGTTCGTCCTTTACAAAACCCCAGATTGGATATCTGGTCTATAGGATTGGAAGGGAAGGTGTTCTTCTATAATTCGTATAAAAAATATTAGCCTAACAGTGGCATAAACTTATATTCTCTGGGAATGAGTGTTTTTATGTGTGCATGGAATTGCTGCTGGGAGCTTACATAAAGGGTGTCGAAACTAGATGGCAGCTACCTTAGATGAGAAAGCCTGAGTAGTACGACGAAGGAGAATAGAATAGGACGGTCCGCTCGACGCTTGTCAGCTGATCGGATTACGTAAATATAGCTATTCGTAACCGTAACTACCATTGCTCCTCATGTAGTTGTGCGCCATATTCTATCAACATCTGTGCCACATCTTCCTCTCCACTGGACGATGCCACCTGGAACGGGGTCCTTCCGTCCTTGTCCTCAGCGTTTACATTCGCGCCATGGTCGAGCAACAGGCGCACGACCCCTGTGCTATTGGATGAGGCCTTGTGCAACGGGGTCATGTATTCCTTGTCCTTCGCATCCACGTCCGCGCCATGGTCAAGTAGCAGGCGGACGATCTTTGTTTTCCCTTCGGATGAAGCCAAGTCTAACGGTGTCGTGTCTTCATTATCCTTTACGTCCACATCCGCACCGTACTCCAGTAATACCCGCACAACGCCAGGATAGTCACCTCGATCATTTGAATTCTCCGATGCTCGATGCAATGGAACCCGGCCATTGTCGCTCCGGGAATTTGCGTCCGCTTTGTGTTCGAGTAGCATCTGAGAAACGCCAACGTGTCCCCTCCACGTGGCCAAATGAAGCGGGGTCCAAAGGCGCGGGTCGTCTGTACGGGAATCTACGTCAGCACCCTGGTCAAGTAGGAACCGCCCCATTTCAACGTGTCCCTCCAATGCCGCAAACTGTAGCGGTGTCCGCTGGTACGTGCCTCTGACGTCCACATCGCCATCGCGTCCAAGGATCACCTGCGCAACTTTGATGTGACCCTGGGCCGACGCTGCGTGCAGTGCAGCACCGCGACCACCACCAAGAGCGTTGACATGTTCAGGGTACTTGATTAGATGGTGTTCTACGAGCCCATGGAATCCGCACAACGCAGCATAGTACAGTGGCGTCGCCATACGTTCCACTATGGTCTTAGAACTCCAGAACTGGTCTTCTACATTGTACAGCTTGACCCACGCAGCAAAGTGTGGCTTGGTTGGGTCAAAGAGTTGTTGCATCCCTCCTTGTATTCGTGATAATGCCTTGTCGACCCGGGAATGAGCCGTCCAATGTTGAGCAGCGTAACTAGCCAGAGGGAAGTTGTTCACGTCACCATCCGTGGAATGAGATCCACCATCCTCGTTGTCTAAAGATAACAGGGTACCGAGACAAGCCTGTACAAGGAGAGTATGGGCGAGTCCAAGAGAAATATGATAGTGGGCGGCATCTCCACCCGAAGTGGCGAGGCGGTCCGAAGTCAGGAATTCCTTCACCGAAAAGTGTGAAAATTGCACTACTTGGGAATCACCGTGGTTAACGACAGCGATCAAACTCGAGCAAGTTGACAGCACAGCTTCCTCATGGTCTTTCCATCGCCAATTCGGGTCCACCTTCGGGATCCCTTCTTCGGCCGCATCAAAGTCATACGCAAGAAGTTCAGCGAGCTCCTCAACACGAAGCGGCCGGATGGCCACCGTGAGACACTGCAACAGACGATGCGCGTGGTCTCTACTTGGTCTCTTGATTTCCTTCAGTATCCGCTCGTACGTCTTGTCTAGTGATTCGGGTAACTCATTGAGCGTGCGCCGGACGCTCGCTGGTAGACAGCCTTGAAGCGCCTCGAGCTGACAGAAAACCCAACGAAACCTATGCGACAACATCAGTGACTTGTCATCGCCGTAGAAAATATGATTACATTCCGTCGGCTCTCTCCGAGAGCGTCTCGACCACAAGGGATTTCTCGTCTTCCCTCCACCTACTCATCATCGTATCCGAGTCTGAGTATACAACAGATTTGATGTAATCAGCAATATCCTGTTTTTGCCCGATCTCTTCATGAAGGGAGACCGAATGCGACGCCAGCAGTCCAAGAGAGGCTTTGATGTCGATCTCGGGTCGACTGGTAATGCAAACGCGGAGATTCGGTAGACGGAGGCCAAGTAATTCTTTCACTAGTTCAATGGCTCGTGCGCGGGCAGATGGGATCCCGGAGGTGTTGGGACATTCGTCGAGCGCATCGACGATGAGATAAGTTGGGCTCTGCACCAGGAGTGCTAGCATCTCCTTCAGGCATCGCACCAAAACGTCGTCTCTGGGTTTGTGCGCGCCATTGTCGTGTGAAACATAAAGGCGGAAGAGGATTTCGCAACAGGGGTCAGACCGGGCGGAGAGCTGGCTGACAAGCGAGAGGAGAAGGTCGTGTCGAGATTGTTTGTCTGTGTCCCGGAAATCGAAGTAGAAGTACGCAACGGATGCCAGTCCGGCATCGCGCAGTACAAAGGCATCTTGGATGACCGAGGAGCTAGGCGACAATGAGTTGTTGCGAACTCCAAACCGATTTTAGACCAACGAACCAGAGTATGCTCTTGCCAGCTCCCGCTACGAGATGACGGCGCCATAAGGAAACGCCCAGCTGTAGAAGGAAGGGAGAGCGTACGTTTGCCGTGGATCCACAATAGGGAACCAGTGGACTTCCATTCCTTAATTTTACTTCCTTCAAAGAACCAGTCTGCCGTTTGCCTGTGAGAGGCATCACATGCGATGTTGTGATTCGTGGACGGATCCGGTGGGGAGACCCATTTTCGGAGCTCCTGTCTCACTTGAGTCCCTGGGAGATCATTTAACGCTCCTGAGTAAAGGGTACCGGAAGATATAACGCGACCACCAACACTTGATGTTGTCTACGCTGCTCGCTGCTTGTTGTAGAATAGCCTTGGAATCCATCGCCGTGGCTCTTGCCTCCATCGCCATCGCTCTTGCCTCCTTCCCGTCTAGCCACATGCGGACTCAGAATGTCTCAACAGCCAGCCGAGCGCAAACAGCCTACCGTCAATAACTTGTGTAACCTTGTTCTCGACGTTGTGCGCGATCTTCAGAAGTTGTGCAGCCGCCATCCGAGCCTCTTCCTGTGTCAATTTATCAAGGCGCTTCAGCGCGTCCTCGATCTCCGTCCTCCCGGCTAGCTTCTTCAGATACTTCTCTGACACAATATCAGACAATAATATCTCTGGACCACCAGCCGGATCTACGTACTTGTCCGTCCTTGCTTGATTTCTTTTGTCGAAATCGCGAGAATACCAAGTACTTCGACCATTATCTTCACGATTATGTCCGTCATTGCCGCTGTCGGTGGCACCTCCGTGTACGTCTCGAGTCGTTTAAAGAAGTTCTCAACACGTTCAAAGATATCGACGAGCGCATCTTGGCTCTCTTTAACATCCTTGGCCGCCTGAGGCCCGAGGATATCAGAACCGTGAGCGATGGCGATTTGATCGAGAAACATGCTCACTAAAAGGAGAACACCAGCACCAGCAAATATGACTTTCGCAGGCGAGAACACCTAGAGGATAGATGTCAGCGCACAGACGAATTTATCTTATTTGCCGAGATTTACCAGGCCGACACCCTCTCCAAGCGTCGCAGAAAAAGCATAGAGGACATTGACGGTCGGATTGAGCCACTTGGTCAACCTCTCATCAACACTCCGAGATTGTTCGAACTCCCGTACTTGGTCTTGAAGGACGGTCAGAATGGTAGTAGGAGAGTCGCAGCTGTGCAATTGGACAGCAAGTGGGTGAGAAAGAAGGTTTTTTTTAGTCTGTTTCTCATATGCTTTGAGGGAAGCGTGGAAGATGGATTGAAAATTGGAGTGGGAATTTGAAGCGGGTGTAGGGGGATTCGACATTGTACCTTTGACGAGGAACTGGTTCACGGGAAGAGGGTGATGGGTGGACTGGAGATGTAGTATGCACAGCCTCGTCGATGAACCCGTTGGCAGAATGGCAGGTCGCGCCATCTACCAGCCGTTAACCTCGATAGGGATAAATAGACGCTGCACAGGCACAGCCTATCAATCTGATAACTGAACGTACTAGTACGAAACATTATTGAACACTCACCCATTCAATCGCGAAGGTGTCGAACCTTGACCGGCTAGAGCAATTGTCAGTCTTTGAGCGCGTCTTCGACGTGGTCTCCGAGTCGGAAGCCCAGCGTTACAGCCTGAGGGCGACCGGACCATTGTCATTGTCGTAGCTGGTGCTAGCGAGTGGCATTGGGCTAACGCCTGGAGTTAGCCTGAGCACCGTGATATCGCGTGGCCTTCAAGTTCCTCAACGATTTCCGTACTCCTTAAGTTGAAAAATGTAACCGGAAGAGTTGACGGTACAGTAGTAAGATGCCCTATATGATGGTAGCCACTGGCTTGACCACTGGGAGGCCCAGTGGTAATACAAAATGCGTGTCTAGAACCAAGTCTAGAACTTCACTAGACCGCGAAACTTACTTCAATTGAACTGGTGGCAGATATGCCCAACTTAAAAGTACACGCATTTCAGATGACACGGCATGAACAATATTATATACTACGCCAACTTGCTTTTCATTTCTCACATTATCTGAGCCAATTCGAGAGTACTACACCGCGATCACTGGATCCCAAAGTTCGCCTTACACACGAAAGCAACAAGTCCAAGTGTCCTGCCATCATCAGAAAAAATCCAAACACAATAACCCTCGACTCTGCATTCCGACCAACTCGTTGCGCGCTCACATTACGCCGTCAAATCACACGCGAACGGGCGCAGCGCGCACCACTCAGGCTGCAGCGCAATGGTCTGCACTCCGCGTTTCCTGAACCGGTACCCAAGTTCATGCAAGCGCGGCAGGGCCGCACTGACGTTCCCACCAGCGCCGCTCCAGAAGACCTCCGCGGACGCGGCGGCGCGGGGCCAGACAATCGAGTCGAGATTCTCCGGGCCAGACTGTTCTGTCCAGAGCAGCTGCTGCCCGCCGAGCACGAGTGGCGCTTGCGCGGCAGTCAGGTTCGCGAGCGGGTCGAACGTGTAGGCCTGTGCGTGTTGTGAAGGAGTAGGTCGGAGAGAGAGGGACGTAACGCACGTTCTGCCAGGTCTTGAAAGGCTGGCACCAGCTGTTGCCTCCGGGGTTGTTGCCCACCCATCCACCGGCCCCGCAGTCCTACTCATGCCCGTCAGAATATGCGGCGGAGAGGAACACACAATGCAGTCAGACGACGTACCAGGTAGAATGAATTGGACGCCGCGTGTACAAAGCGGAATCCCTTGGCTGCAACGGCAGCGGTGTTGTCGGACGAGATCCACACCCTAAAAGCGAGGGCATCAGCGAACGAGGTGATGCTGTAGGGACGAGACGAGACTCACAGCGCGATTGTATCATTCGAGAGCGTCAGATTGAAGTTAAGCACCATCTCTGCGCTGACACGTCATTGCACGACACACAGGGCGGACGCATATCACACACCCTCCCATACGACAGGCGTCTTCCCAAGACTCCTCAGCGCGCCATGCGTCGCCTGCGTGAACGTATCGAGCGCTTGCGCGACCGTCTTACCACCGAGCTCCTGCTGCGTCTGCGCGTCGTCCTGGTAGCACCGTGCGTTAATCTCGTCGCCGCCCGTGCTGAACAGCGTCGAGGGGAACATTTTGCGACTGCGCTCAGCAGACCGACGGTGAAGTTGACCGTCACGGGGGATGCGAGGCGCAGCTGTCCCGCGGGCGGCTCGTTCGCGTAGGTGGCCCACGGCGTCGCCTCGGCGCACGCGATGTGTTCAGGGTGCGCTTTGGAGATGGCGGAGGTATGCCCGGGCGTGTCGATCTCCTGCAGGACGAGTTATTCAGCGCGCCGCACCAGCGGTCGGAATGGGTTACGTACGACGAGAACGTCAATTCCGCGCTGCAATATGGTTTTTGGTCGTGAATAAGTTACAGAATCGGCATGAGATTGTGGGGGAGGCACGTACCGCGCCAGCATAGGATATGATGCTCGCGACGTCATTGGGGGTATAAACCGCGGATGCACTGTACGCGCCTTTTTGAGAGATGTCGGTATAGCCAGGAATGACGAGAGGGAAGCTCTGGCTGTCGACGATGTGCCAGTGAAACGTGTTGATCTAGGGAATCATGTGGCGTCAGAGGCTGTTCGGAGGGTCGGGGATGATAGACGCACATGGACCCAAGACAACGCGTCGAGGGTGCGTTTGATGTCTGATACCGGGAAGCTGAGATGATCATGAGTCGCAAGCCTAAAATGGGCGCATATCACGTACTAGTTCCGCGCCGTGTCGAGCATGAACCCACGATACGGCTACCCACACCAGAAGAAAGAAATCAACAACCGGTCAAAAACGGACGGCATGTTGTGGACGCACATAGGCAGGCGAGTCCTGGATAGCCACTGGCGCGCCAAGGGTATACACTGTCCCGCTCGCGGTGTACCACAGCTGCGCGAACGTCGTGAGGCCGCGGAACAGGCCAAGAGTCGAGTTGGCACTGAGCACCGCTGTGCTGCCGTCGGCGGGAACGATGAGGCTATACGCTTCGTCTCTGTTGCCAAGCGGGAGCCTTGCCTCCGTCGCGATTGGCCGGGGCGCACCCGAGGTACTTCCGAGGCGGAGCGTGAGGCCGGAGAGCGCCTTCGCGCGCCGGACCGTGGGAAGGTCATCCGCGCCGCGGCCAACTACGAGGCGACCGAGCTTGTCGCTGGTAATGAGGGCGCGGGTGCGGTCCGCGGCGGCGAGAAGGTCTTTTGGGGCGTTGGGGACGGCTACGTTGATGTCGAAAGAGGGACGGAGGCGCAGGGCACTAGAGCCAGTCTGGAGATTGCGCGGCTGGGGCCAGAGTGCCTGTGCTGCTTCGGGGAGGAGAAGCACGGCGCAGAGAAGTACGGCGATGGAGCGGAGAAAACACGCCATTGGAGATGGTCTGAATCTTCCGCGTTCTCTGGGCTGGGGTTGGGGGTGTTGAGCTCAATATTGCTGCGTTCTTATATCATAATGAAGCAAGTGATGCATGATGGGGTCAACAGTCACAAGGGATGCGGTGTCGGTCTTGGTGTCAGGTACGGGATAGAACCGGACTAAAAACACTTCCTGTAATCGAAACTATAGACGCTATTATGCATACGTCGCTGCTCACAAAAGCAAATCACCGGCTCCAGTAGAAGCGCTGCCGACACGTGAAGAGGTACTGTATGACATGGGAACCGGACAAGGTCCATCACGTACACTTCCTTCATTACCGGATGCATGAGGTCGTACAGCCCATCAAAACTAGGAGAAGCTACTACTATAGTTCCCGTACCTATGCAAATTCCCATGCATCAGCAATTGGGAACTTTAGTTCCCCATGTTTGATACTCAGAGACTTGGACCCACAGTGTTTTGGGTTACGGTACTAGTTCCCCGCCGTGTCAAGCATGAACCCGCTATACACCGGAAGAAAAATCAGCTAAAAGCCCGTTGCAGACAAACATAGGCAGGCAAATGCTTGGACAGCAATTGGCGCGCCGAGCGTGTATACACCGTCCCGCTCGCGATGTACCACGGCTGCGCGAACGTCACGTGACCGCGGGACAGGCCGGGCATCGAGTTGGCGCTGGGCACCGCGGCACTGTCGTCTGCGGGAACGACGGGACTGTACGCCTCGCCTCTGCTCCCGAGCTCGCGATCGGCCGAGGCGCACCCGAGGCATTTCCGAGGAGCCGGAGCGTGAGGTCGGAGAGCGTCTTCGCACGCCAGACGACGGGGAGGTCGTCCGCGCCGCGCCCAGCTACGGTGCGGCCGGAGTTGTCGCTGGAGATGAGGGTGCGGGTACGCTTCACGGCGGGGGGGAGGTCGGGCATTGGGGACCGCGACGTGGATGGTGAAGGAGGGGCCGAGGCGCAGAGCGCTAGAGCCAGTCTGGAGATTGCGCGACTGGGGCCAGAGCGCGTGGGTTGCTTCTGGGAGAAGCAGGGCACAGAGAAGCACAGCAATCGGGGGGAGATAAGTGACAGGTGAAGGAGCAGCTACGGTCGACGACAGGAGGTGCACGAAATTTGGCTTGACCGCTACCGCCTGGCGCCGGGGGTGTTGCGATGGTCATGGCAGACGCAGGAACCGAAGGTGAGGAGGCCTGGAAATCTGCAAAAGTCGTCCAGAGTAAGTTTGAGAACCGTGCTCACTCATAGGAAGACACCGGCACCGGCAAAGTTAGGGATAGTCTCAGCGAGAGACTCCCGGGCTATCACCTTCTCCAAGCGTCGCGGAAAAGGCATAGAGGATGTTGACGGTCAAGTTCAACCACTCATCGACACTCTGAGATTGCTCAAACTCCTGTACTTGGTCTTGAACTTGAAGGACGGTCAGAATAGCGGAAGGAGAGTCCCAGCTGTGCAACCGGGAAGCAAGTGGATGAGAGGGAAGGTCAATTTGGTCTGTTTCTTATACACTCTGAGAGAAGCGCAGAAGATGGTTTGAAATTGCAATAGTTGTAAGGGGACTCGACACAGTACTGCTGGCGACTGATTCATGGAAAGACGACGATGGGTAGAGTGAAGACCTTCGTCGATGAGTTAATAACTTAGTGGAAGTTGCCACTAAGTTGGCGGCATAGAGCGTAATTAAGTTAGTCATCTGCCCTCTGGTTCAAGGAACCAGAACACTTTTATTTTTCCCGCCCACCACACCCAGTAACCGCCAGGATCGGTGGTGAGGCCCATCAGCACGCTCCAGGAGGGTCCCACCCGCCCGTCGTGACCCCGCCCCGGAAATGTAAACCCTTCATCCCCTATCGAGAAGCACCTCGTGCTTTCGCCCGGTTTCTGTGCGGTCCACTAACCTAGATATTTTCTCACCACTGCCTTTTCTATGCACAAAGACTACTACATGTCCCTGTACTATGCGCCGGCCCTCTTCCCTCAGGCTCCCGGCGCCATCCCGAACCTAACGCGGAGAGCAAGGCAGTGACTCGCAAAGAACCAACGGGGATTACCGCAACCTTGATGATAAGAGGGATGCTACGATAATGATAGACGCCGCACAACCTCCCAACCAGATCCACTGGCATGACCGCGACGGTGTGGAACCCTGACCCGCTACTAGCACCCTGGCAGTTGTCCGTGTTCCAGCGCAGGTTCGGGGAAGCCTGCAGGCTAGCGTGTCTAATTTGAATTCGAACCTCAATTGAAGGTCGCCGTCTCTGATTCTTGAGAGAGACCTCAGGGTTCCTTCCCGCGCTGCTACCTCAAACTAGTCGCTGCCATCAATTCTGAGCTATTGTGATCGACCGTTGGAGATTTCGACATTGCCCTCATCGTCCGTGGCCTACCGATCCGAGTCAGATTTCCGATATCACCGCGACTCCTACTGTACTAAGTAACTACGGAACCACCGAGCAACTCGCCGGCACACTAGCGAATATAGCCTGAGCTATGATAGATGACCCAAGCCTCACACTCGCGCCGCAGCCCGAGTCCAAGACCAGCCAGTTCGAGAGCCCATAGTTGTTCGTAGGGTGACTGGATCTATAGATACGCATAGGTAAGCGGGCACCGCCCCCCCCACTGTGCCGCATGGTGAATTCCTCAGACACTCCAACGGGATAGCTCGGTCGCGTGTCGACAGAACCAACGCGCATCACTACATCCCGAATATTGGTCTTTATTTATTTATAGCTCAAGGAGAAAGGGAGATAGGCGCCGACGGATGCCAGGATATCATGAGACGCGAACTATGGGGTACGTGAATGTTCGGATCGTATGGGATGTAACCGCATAAGTCGGCAATTATCTTTATCTTATCATATCCCACGCTGTATCACGGCTCAACTATGAAGAAGGGATTGACAAAACTCCTACTATTCGTAGCGTAACTATTGCCCCTCATGTAGTTGTGCGCCATGCTCTGTCAACATCTGTGCAATATCTTCCTCTCCACTGGCCAACGCCATCTGTAATGGGGTCCTCCCCTCCTTGTCCTCAGCGTCTACATTTGCGCCACGGTCGAGCAACAGGCGCACGACCCCTGTCCTCCCTTTGGATGAGGCCTTGTGCAACGGGGTCATGTATGCCTCGTCCTTTGCATCCACATCCGCGCCATGGTCGAGTAGCAGGCGCACGGCCTCTGTTTCCCCCTGGATGACGCCGAGTACAACGGCGTTGCGTCTTCATTATCCTTTATGTCCACATCCGCGCCGTGCTCCAGTAACAACCGCACAATGCCAGTATGGCCAGCTGACCAATACTCTAATACTCGATGCAATGGAACCCGGCCGTCGTCACTCTGAGAATTTACGTCCGCCTTGTATTCGAGTAGCATCTGAGAGACGTCAACATGTCCGTTGAACGTGGCGAAATGCAGCGGGGTCCAAAGGTCATCCGCACGGCAATCTATGTCAGCACCATGATCGAGTAGGAACCGCCCCATTTCGACGTGTCCCTCTATTGCCACAATGTGCAACGGTGACCATTGCCGCCGCACGCCTCTAACGTTCGCGTCGGCACCCCACTCAAGGAGGACCTGCGCTACTTCGACGTGATTCTTGGCTGATGCTGCGTATAGTGCAGCTCCGCGGCCACCTCCAAGAACGTTGACATGCTCAGGGTACTTCATCAAAAGGTGTTCCACGAGCTCACGGAATCCGCACAACGCGGCATAGTACAGTGGCGTCGCCATACGTTCCATGATGGGGTCCGACTTCCAAGCGTCATCTTCTACGTTGTACAACTGGACCCACGCAGAAAAATGCGGCTTGCTTGGGTCAAAGAGTTGTCGCATCCCTCCTTGTATTCGTGACAGTGCCTTGTCGGCCCGGGAATGAGCTACCCAATGTTGAGCGGCGTAATTCGCCAGAGGGAAGCTGTTCCCATCACCATCCGCGGAATGAGATCCCACCATCCTCGTCGTCCAAAGATAGTAGGGTACCGAGACAAGCTTGTGCGAGGAGAGTATGCGCGGGTCCAAGGGAAATATGATAGTGGGCGGCATCTCCACCCGAGGTGGCAAGCCGGTCCGAATGTCAGGAATTCCTTCACCGAAAAGTGCGAAAATTGAACCACTCGAGAACCATCGTCGTCAACGACAGCGATCAAACTCGAGCAAGTCGACAGCACGGCTTCCTCATGGTCTTTCCATCGCCAATTCGGGTCCACCTTCGGGATCCCTTCCTCGGCCGCATCAAAGTCATACGCAAGAAGTTCAGCGAGCTCCTCGACACGGAGCGGCCGGATGGCCTACCGTGAGACACTGCAACAGACGACGCGCGTGGTCTCTACTGGGTCTCTTGATTTCCTTCAGTATCCGCTCGTACGTCTCGTCTAGCGATTCGGGTAACTCCTTCAGGGTGCGACGGACGCTCGCTGGCAGACAGTCCTGCAGCGCCTCCAGCTGGACAGAAAACCCAACGGAACCTATTCGACAACATCAGTAACCCGTCGTCGACGTAGAGAATATGATTACATTCCGTCGGCTCTCTCCGAGAGCGTCTCGATCACAAGACTTTTCTCGTCTTCCCTCCACCTACTCATCATCGTATCCGAGTCCGAGTATACCACAGATTTGATGTAATCGGCGATATCCCTGTTTTTGTCCGATCTCGTCATGAAGGGAGACCGAATGCGACGCCAGCGGCCCAAGGGCGGCTTTGATGTCGATCTCGGGTCGACTGGTGATGCAAATATGGAGATTCGGTAGACGGAGGCCAAGTACTTCTTTGATGAGTTCGATGACTCGGGCCCGTGCGGATGGGATCCCGGAAGTGTTGGGACATTCGTCGAGGGCATCGACAATGAGATAAGTTGGGCTCTGCACCAAGAGCGCTAGCATCTCCTTCAGGCATCGCACCAAAACGTCATCGCTGGGTTTGCGCGCGCCATTGTCGTGTGCAACATAAAGGCGGAAAAGTATTTCGCAACAGGGGTCAGACCGGGTGGAGAGCTGGTTAACAAGAGAGAGGAGAAGGTCATGTCGAGATTGCTTGTCTGTGTCCCGAAAATCGAAGTAGAAATATGCCACAGATGCTAGTCCGGCTTCGCTCAGGACAAAGGCGTCTTGGATGATCGAGGAGCTAGGCGAAAATGAGTGCCTTCGATATTTGAAACCAGTTTTGGAACAACGAACCATAGTATGCTCTTTCCAGCTCCCGCTACGAAAGATGGCACCGTAAGGAAACGCCTGGGTAGGAGAAACAAGGGCGTACGTTTGCCGTGGATCCACAATAAGGAACCAGTGGACTTCCATTCCTTAATTTTATTTCCTTCAAAGAACCAGTCTGCGGTTTGCTTGTGAGAGGCATCGCACGCGATGTTGTGATTCGTGGAAGGATCCGGCGGAGAGACCCATCTTCGGAGCTCCTGTCGCAGGCTACTGTCAATAACCTGTGTAATTTTGTTCTCGACGTTGTGCACGATCTTCAGAAGTTGTGCAGCCGCCATCCGCGCCTCTTCCTGTGTCAATTTATCAAGGCGCTTCAGCGCATCCTCAAGCTCGGTCTTCCCGGCCAGTTTCTTCAAATACTTCTCTGAGAAAATGATCAGATATCTTTGGGCCACCAGCCGGATCTACGTACTTGTTCGTCCTTGCCTAATTTCCTTTGTCGAAATGGCGAGAATACCGAGCACTTCGACCATTATCTTCACAATTATGTCCGTCATTGCCGCTGTCGGTGGCACCTCTGTGTATGTCTCGAGTCGTTTGAAAAAGTTCTCAACACGTTCGAAGACATCGACGAGTGCATCTTGGCTCTCTCTGACGTCTTTGGCCGCCTGAAATCCTAGGATATTAGGATAGTCCGCGATGACAATTACGTGCTTACCAAAAGGAGAACACCGGCACCAGCGAAAATTACTTTTGCAGGCGAGAACACCTGGAGGATAATTGTCAGCGCACAGATGTTACACGAGCCTATTTATTTAGATTTACCAGGCCGATGCCCTCCCCAAGCGTGGCAGAAAAGGCGTAGAGGACATTGACGGTCGGATCGAGCCACTTGGTCAGCCTCTCATCGACACTCTGAGATTGTTCGAACTCCTGGACTTGGTCTTGAAGGACAGCCAGGATAGCGGCAGGAGAGTCGCAGCTGTCCAATCGGGCAGCAAGTGGATGAGAGAGAAGGTCTTTCTTAGTCTGTTTCTCATATGCCCTGAGGGAAGCATGGAAGACGGTTTGAAAGTTCGAATGGGAACCCCAAGTGGGTGTAGTGGAGGGAGTCGACATGTCTATTAAGGAACTGGTGATGATGAGTGGACTGGAGATATACGTGCACAGCCTCTCGTCGATGAACCGACAAGGTCATGCCGGTAACCGACAAGCATCAATGCGTCAACAAGGTCAGCCTCGATATGGACAACTAACTGCACAGCCTGTCAATCAATCAGATAACGGAACAATCGCGCGGTATGGAATCCCAGGCGTGACTGGCTAGAACGATTGATCCTTGTCACGGTAGCGGAAGCCCGACTCGGAGGACTCGGATGCATGGTCACAGTGCTATTAGTGGCAGCGTTGAGTTCTGAGTGATCCGGCTCGGACTTGGATTATGGAAAAGTTCCTCGCTGGCTTATCCGAGTCTATGGCCACAAGAGACATCTTCTCCGGCATCATTGTATCAACGACGAGGCCCACCCCCGTGTCTTGTGTGTGTCCGCCAGTGAGTAAAATTCACGCATCGTGATTTTTGCTCCGTTGCCTTCGTGGCCCAATTCTTTCCAGCTCCTCGTGATACAGTACACTGAGCCATACATATGTCACCTGCAAAGATTCGAATGCACCAAGGTGCCTGCGTGCCATCGCCGAGCTATTGTAAAGGGTTTCACGTTCTCGCACCCCGTGGCAAGCGTCGTGATGATATCATTTGGCCTTCCTCAACAATTTCCGCGCTCCCAAAGAGGGGTCGAGGAGACCGAGAAATTTCCTTGTATTGATGTAAGCATGTTAGATCACGAAACCTTTTCCGCTATCTAACGCAAGTAATCCACACCTTCAACTGGATAGGCTAACTTTCAGAGTACACACACCGCGATCACCGGACCCCAGATTTCAAGACCACTTAGCACACGAAAGCAACAAGTCCAAGTGTCCTGCCGTATAAAAACCCGAATCCAAACCCAATAACCTTCGACTCTGCGTTCCAACTGGCTTCCGGCTAGTTGCGCGCGCGCACGCCTCCCCGCTACGCTACCAAGTCACACGCGAACGGGCGCAGCGTGTACCGTTCGGGCTGCAACGCGATCGCCTGCACTCCACGATCCCTAAAGCGGTACCCGAGCTCATGCAGGCGTGGCAGCACAGCACTGATGTTACCGCCAGGGCCGCTCCAGAAGACCCCTGCGGACGTGACAGCACGGGGGCCAGACAATTGAGTTGAGGTTCTGCGGGCCAGGCTGTTCTGTCCAGAGCTGCTTCTGCCCGCCGAGCAAGAGTGGCGCTTGCGTGGCGGTCAGGTTCGCAAGCGGGTCGAAAGTGTAGGCCTGTGCAATGCGAGGTTGTCGTCGAAAGATCAACAGAGAGGGAGGGACGTGATGCACGTTCTACCAGGTCTTGAAAGGCTGACGCCAGCTGCTACCTCCGGGGTTATTGCCCACCCATCCACTAGCCCCACAGCCCTATTCATGCCCGCCAGGATCCGTATTGGAGACAGACGACACACCAGATCGAATGAATGGGAGGCTCCGTGTCTAGAGCGGAACCCCTTGGCTGCAACGGCAGCAGCGTCGTCAGGCGAGATCCTCATCCTGAAAGTGAGGCTCACAGTGCGATTGGATCGTTCGAGAGCGTAAGATCAAAGTTAAGCACTATCTCCTGCTGTGTTTGCGCGTCTTCCTGGTAGCACCCACGTTGATCTCGTCGCCGGCCGTGCTGAACAGCGAACAGCTTCGCGACCGCGCTCAGAAGGCCGACGGTGAAGTTGACCGTCGCGGGAGACACGACGCAAAGCTCGCGAGTGCGACCCACGGTGTTGCTTCGGCATATGCGATGTGTTCGGGTTGCACGCCCTGGAGATGAAAGACGTATGTCCGGGTGTGTCGATCTCCTGCAGTACTAGCTATTCAGCACGCCGCAATTGGAAAGGCTACGTGTAATGAAAACGTCAATTCCGCGCTGAATATGGTTTTTGGTGGATATAAATTATTGATTTTGCATGAGAAAATGGGGGGCCACGCACCGCCGCAAGGGCGTAAGATACGATGCTCGCGATGTGATAGGGGTATAATCGCAGATGCGCACGTGAGGACAGGGTTCGGGGGATCGATGCGTAGTAGATGAGTAGATGAGAAAGGGAGACTATGCGACGACCAAGGATAGATGTGTGAATGTTCGGATCGTACTACACAGTAAGTTACGAGGAAGAGGAGTCATTCTTGACGTTACAGTATCAGTTGATTCAAGGTCTGGATTACGTAAATATGTGAAGAAATACAGCGTAACTATTGCCCCTCATGTAGCTCTACGCCATATTCAGTCAACATCCGTGCAGTGTCTTCATTTCCACTGGCCGATGCCACTTGGAATGGGGTCCTTCCCACCTTGTCCTCAGAGTCTACACTCGCGCCATGGTCGAGCAACAGGCGCACGACCCCTGTGCGCCTATTGGATGAGGCTTTGTGCAACGGGGTCACGTATTCCTTGTCCTTCGCATCCACGTCCGCACCATGGTCGAGTAGCAGGCGCACGACCTCTGTTTTTCCCCAGGATGACGCCAAGTGTAACGGCGTTGCGTCTTCATTGTCCTTTACGTCCACATCCGCGCCGTGCCCCAGTAACAACCGCACAACTCGAGTACGGTCAGCTGTTTCGGACAACAAATACTTTGACACTAGATGCAGTGGAACCTGACCGTTGCCGTTCCGAGAATTTACGTCTGCTTTGTGTTCGAGTAGCATCTGAGCAACATCAATTTGGGCGTTGTACGTAGCCAAATGCAGTGGGGTCCAAAGGTCGTCTTGACGAGAATCTACATCAGCACCACGGTCAAGTAGGAACCGCCCCATGTCAACGTGTCCCATTAATGCCGCAAGGTGCAGCGGCGACCGCTCCCACCTGCCTCTAACATCCACATCGCCACCCCACTCAACGAGGACCTGCGCTACTTCGACGTGATTCCGGGCTGACGCTGCGTGTAGCGCAGCTCCACGTTCACCACCAAGAGCGTTGACATGCTCAGGGTACTTCATCAAAAGGTGTTCCACGAGCCCACGGAATCCGCACAACGCGGCATAGTACAGTGGCGTCGCCATACGTTCCATTATGGTGCCAGTGTCGGACCTCCGATCTTCATCTTCTACGTTATACAACTGAACCCACGCAGAAAAATGCGGCTTGGCTGGGTCAAAGAGTTGTCGCATCCCCCCTTGTATTCGTGACAGTGCCTTGTCGGCCCGGCAGTGAGCTACCCAATGTTGAGCAGCGTAACTGGCCAGAGGGAAGTTGTTCCCATCACGATCCGCGGAATGAGATCCAGTATCCTCGTCGTCCAAAGATAGTAAGGTACCAAGACAAGCTTGTGCGAGGAGAGTATGCGCGAGTCCAAGGGAAATATGATAGTGGGCGGCATCTCCACCAGAGGTGGCAAGCCGGTCCGAAGTCAGGAATTCCTTCACCGAAAAGTGCGAAAATTGAACCACTCGAGAACCATCGTCGTCAACTACAGCAATCAAACTCGAGCAAGTCGACAGCACAGCTCGTTCATGGTCCTTCCACCGCCAATTCGGGTCCACCTTCGGGATCCCTTCCTCGGCCGCATCAAAGTCACACGCAAGAAGTTCAGCGAGCTCCTCGACGCGGAGAGGTCGGATGGCTACTGTGAGACACTGCAACAGACGACGCGCGTGGTCTCTACTGGGTCTCTTGATTTCCTTCAGTATCCGCTCGTACGTCTCGTCCAGTGATTCGGGTAACTCCTTCAGGGTGCGACGGACGCTCGCTGGCAAACAGTCCTGCAGCGCCTCCAGCTGACAGAAAACCCAACGGAACCTGTTCGACAATATCAGTAACCCGTCGTCGACGTCAAGAATATAATTACATTCCGTCGGCTCTCTCCGAGAGCGTCTCGATCACAAGACTTTTCTCGTCTTCCCTCCACCTACTCATCATCGTATCCGAGTCCGAGTATACCACAGATTTGATGTAATCGGCGATATCCTGCTTTTGTCCGATCTCATCATGAAGGGAGACCAAATGCGACGCCAGCGGCCCAAGGGCGGCTCTGATGTCGATCTCAGGTCGACTGGTGATGCAAATATGGAGATTCGGTAGACGGAGGCCAAGTACTTCTTTGATGAGTTCGATGACTCGTGCGCGGGCGGATGGGATCCCGGAAGTGTTGGGACATTCGTCGAGGGCATCGACAATGAGATAAGTTGGGCTCTGCACCAGGAGCGCTAGCATCTCCTTCAGGCATCGCACCAAAACGTCATCGCTGGGTTTGCGCGCGCCATTGTCGTGTGCAACGTAAAGGCGGAAAAGTAATTCGCAACAGGGGTCAGACCGGGTGGAGAGCTGGTTAACAAGAGAGAGGAGAAGGTCATGTCGAGATTGCTTGTCCGTGTCCCGAAAATCGAAGTAGAAATATGCCACATATGCTAGTCCGGCTTCGCTCAGGACAAAGGCATCTTGGATGATCGAGGAGCTGGGCGAAAATGAGTCCCTTCGGTATTTGAAACCAGTTTTGGAACAACGAACCATAGTATGCTCTTTCCAGCTCCCGCTACGAAAGATGGCGCCGTAAGGAAACGCCTGTGTAGGAGAAACAAGGGCGTACGTTTGCCGTGGATCCACAATAGGGAACCGTTGGACTTCCATTCTTTTATTTTACTTCCTTCAAAGAACCAGTTTGCCGTTTGCTTGTGAGAGGCATCGCATGCGATGTTGTGATTCGTGGACGGATCAGGTGGAGAGACCCATTTTCGAAGCTCCTGTCGCATTTGGGTCCCTGGTAGGTCATTTAATGCTACTGAGTAAATGGGACCAGGTAATATAAAGGGACCACCAACACTTGACGCTGTCTACGCTGCTCACTGCTTGTTGCAGAATAGCCGTGGCCTCTTTCCCGTCTAGGTATATAGAGACTCAGAATGTCTCAACAGCTAGCCGAACGCAAACCGCATACCGTCAATAACTTGTGTAATTTTGTTCTCGACGTTGTGCGCGATCTTCAGAAGTTCTGCAGTCGCCATCCGCGCCTCTTCCTGTGTCAATTTATCAAGGCGCTTCAGCGCATCCTCAAGCTCGGTCTTCCCGGCCAGCTTCTTCAGATACTTCTCTGAGAAAATGATCAGATATCTCTGGTCCCCAGCAGGATCTACGTACTTGTTCGTCCTTGCCTAATTTCCTTTGTCGAAATCGCAAGAATACCAAGCACTTCGACCATTATCTTCATCATTATCTCCGTCATTGCCGCTGTCAGTGGCACCTCTGTGTATGTCTCGAGTCGTTTGAAGAAGTTCTCAACACGTTCGAAGATATCGACGAGCGCATCTCGGCTTTCTTTAACATCCTTGGCCGCCTGAGGCCCGGGGATATCAGAACCGTGAGCGATGGCGATTGGATCGAGAAACATGCTCACTAAAAGGAGAACACCAGCACCGGCAAATATGACTTTCGCAGGCGAGAACACCTAGAGGATAGATGTCAGCGCACAGACAAATTTATTTGCGCAGATTTACTAGGCCGACACCTTCTCCAAGCGTTGCAGAAAAAGCATAGAGGACATTGACGGTCGGATCGAGCCACTTGGTCAACCCCTCATTGACACTCCGAGATTGTTCAAACTCTTGGACTTGGTCTTGAAGGACGGCCAGAATAGCGGCAGGAGAGCCGCAGCTGTTCAAGCGGGCAGCAAGCGGATGAGAGAGAAGATCTTTTTTGGTCTGTTTCTCATATGCTTTGAGGGAAGCGTCGAAGATAGATTGAAAATTGGAATGGGAGCTTGAAGCGGGTGTAGGGGGAGTCGACATGGTGTCTTTGACGAGGAACTTTAGTGGTTCACGGGAAGAGGGTGATGGGTGGACTGGAGATACACAGCCTCGTCGGTGAGCCTCGTCGATGAACTGGTTCAAGTCGTTACCAGTGGCAGGTCACGCCATCCACCAGGCGTTAACCTCGATAGGGATAAATAGACGCTGTACTGCACAGCCTGTCAATCTGATAACTGAACGTACTAGTAGGCTATTGAAAATTATTGAACATTCACCCATTCAATCGCGAAGGTGTCGAACCCTGACCGGCTAGAGTAATTGTCAGTCTTTGAGCGCGTCTTCGACCGGTCTCCAAGTCGAAAGCCCAGTGCTACAGCCTGAGGGCGACCGGACCATTGTCATTGTTCATAATACGTTTATAGCTGGCGCTAACAAGGCCGCTGAGGGTGCCAGTGGCGTTGGGCCGCTAACGCCTCGAGTTAGCCTGAGCGCCGTGATATCGCGTGGCCTTCCTCAACAATTTCCCTACTCCTCAAGTTGAAAAATGTAACTAGGTGGTGCGGGGGGGTTGACGGTATAGTAGTAGGATGCCTTATATGATGGTGGCCACTGGTATGCCCACTGGCAATACAAAACGCGTGTCTAGAACCCCACTAGACCGCGAAACTTTTCCTTCCGCTCACGCTGAGTATTCTCCACGCCAAGTTTGCTGTTTGAACTGGTGCATGCCCAACTTACAGTAAAAGTCACGGTATACGCATTGAGATGACATGGCATGAATACACCAACTTCCTTTTCATTTCTCATATTATCTGAGCCGATTTGAGAGTACTACACGACGATCCTCGGATCCCAAAGTTCGCCTTACACACGAAAGCAACAAGTCCAAGTGTCCTGCCATCATCAAACAAAACCCAAACACAACAACCCTCGACTCTGCATTCCGACCGGCTCGTTGCGCGCTCACATTACGCCGTCAAATCACACGTGAACGGGCGCAGCGCGCACCACTCAGGCTGCAGCGCGATCGTCTGCACCCCGCGTTTCCTGAACCGGTACCCAAGTTCATGCAGGCGCGGCAGGGCGGCACTGACGTTGCCGCCAGCGCCGCTCCAGAAGACCTCCGCGGACGCAGCCGCGCGGGGCCAGACAATCGAGTCGAGATTCTCCGGGCCAGCCTGTTCTGTCCAGAGCAGCTGCTGCCCGCCGAGTACGAGCGGCGCTTGCGCGGCCGTCAAGTTCGCGAGCGGGTCGAACGTGTAAGCCTGTGCGCATACGACGTTTTTGTTGTTGAAAGGATAGGTAAGAGGGAGGGACGTAACGCACGTTCTGCCAGGTCTTGAAAGGCTCGCACCAGCTGTTACCCTTGGGAAAGTTGCCCACCCATGCACCGGCCCCGCAGTCCTACTCATGCCCGTCAGGATCTGCGCTAGAAAGGAACGCACGATGCGGTCAGACGACGCACCAGGTAGAATGAATTGGACGCCGCGTGTATAAAGCGGAATCCCTTGGCTGCCACGGCAGCGGCGTCGTCGGACGAGATCCACACCCTAAAAAGCGAGGGCGTCAGCGAACAAGGTGAAGCTGTAGGCGAGACGAGACCCACATCGCGATCGTATCGTTCGAGAGCGTCAGATTAAAGTTAAGCACCATCTCTGCGTTGACACGTCATTGCACGACACACAGGGCGGACGCATATCACCCACCTTCCCACACGACCGGCGTCTTTCCAAGACTCTTCAGCGCGCCATGCGTCGCCTGCGTGAACGTATCGAGCGCTTGCGCGACCGTCTTACCACCGAGCTCCTGCTGCGTCTGCGCGTCGTCCTGGTAGCACCGGGCATTGATTTCGTCGCCGCCCGTGCTGAACAGCGTCGAGGGGAACATCTTTGCGACCGCGCTCAGCAGGCCGACGGTAAAGTTGACCGTCGCGGGGGATGCGAGGCGCAGCTGTCCCGCGGGCGGCTCGTTCGCGTAGGTGGCCCACGGTGTTTTCTCGGCACACGCGATGTGTTCAGGGTGCGCCTTGGAGATGGCGGAGGTATGTCCAGGCGTGTCGATCTCCTGCGGGACTACCTATTCAGCACGCCGCAAAACCCGCAGTTGGATAGGCTACGTACGACGAGAACGTCAACCCCGCGCTATTTTGGTGGTGATCAGTTATAGAACCAGCATGAGATAGTGGAGCCCGCACCGCGCCAGCGTAAGATATGATCTTCGCGACATCATCGGGGGTATAAACCGCGGATGCGCTGTACGCGCCCTTTTGAGAGATGTTAGTAAAGCCAGGAACGACGAGAGGGAAGCTCTGGCTGTCGACGATGTGCCAGTGAAACGTGTTGATCTGGGAAGTTATGTGGCGTCAGAGGCTGTTCGGGGGGGTGGGGGATAGACGCACATGGACCCAAGACAACGCATCAAGGGTGCGTTTGATGTCTGATACCGGGAAGCTGAGATGATCGTCAGCCGCAAGTCTAAAATGGGCGCTATCACGTACTAGTTCCGCGCCGTGTCGAGCAAGAACCCGCGATACGGCTGTGCACAGCAGAAAATATCAGCGTTCTAGTCATAAACGGACAGCGTGTTGCAGACGCACGTAGGCAGGCGAGTCCTGTATGGCCACGGGCGCGCTGAGCGTATACACCGTCCCGTTCTTGGTATACCACAGCTGCGCGAACGTCGTGAGGCCGCGGAACAGGCCGAGCGTCGAGTTAGCGCTGAGCACCGCGGCGCTGCCGTCGGCGGGCACGACCAGGCTGTACGCCTCGACTCTACTTCCGAGCGGGAGCCTCGCCTCCGTCGCGATTGGCCGGGGTGCACCCGAGGTACTTCCGAGGCGGAGAGTGAGGCCGGAGAGCGCCTTCGCGCGCCGGACCGCGGGAAGGTCGTCCGCGCCGCGGCCGACTACGAGGCGGCCGAGCTTGTCGCTGGAGATGAGGGCGTGTGTACGGTCCGCGGCGGCGAGAAGGTCTTTTGGGGCATTGGGGACTGCTACGTTGATGGCGAAAGAGGGACTGAGGCGCAGGGCACTAGAGCCAGTCTGGAGGTTGCGCGGCTGGGGCCAGAGCGCCTGTGCTGCTTCGGGGAGGAGAAGCACGGCGCATAGAAGCACAGTGACGGAGCGGAGAAAAGACGCCATTGGAGACACAGTCTTCCGTGGGTATCGTTGGGTATGTCGAGCTCAGCGGTGCTGTAGCGTTCTTATATCTGTATCGGCTGACTAACGAGCACATGGGGGATAACTTCGCGTACCGTATGACGTGGAACCGGACAAAGTCCATCACGAGCTTATTAACTACACTTCGTCACCATGAGGTCGTACAGCCCATCGAAACTGTAAGAAGCTACGATCGAAATTGCCGCATAACGAGTTGCGGCCATTTGCATATTGATTGGGCTCCTTGACGACTCGCAAACAGCTCTTACCCATTATGACAATTTCGACTGTACTAACTTATGCATATGTCGCTGCTCACAAAAGCAAATCATCGACCCCAGTAGGTGCACTGCCTCCTCCGCTCCCCGCCGTTGCATTCGTCGTGAACGATCCAAACCCACCCATCGCCGGAGGTCGCACCTGGCTCTGTGCACCCCATATCCCAGCCTGTGCCTTTTCCTTCTCCAGGTCCCGTATACTCTTGCTAGCGCCAGCTGGCGCCGAGGACTTGCTCGTGGCGGCCGAGCCGAGGGACATCGACCACAAGTCGTCAAACCCTCCGCCGCCCGACTTGGCAGCAGATTTACCAACCAAGGAAGTGGAGCCAGCACTCACAGGTGACGTCACGGCTGAGCGAGCCGCGGGCATCGCAGCGTACGACGGGGGTGCCGTAACTGGAGTCGAGCTGGGACGCACTTGCGACGACGGCGTGAGCACCGTCTTGAATGCGCCAAGTGGTTGGGTCTGTGTCGTCGGTCGGTAAGTGGCAGGTGATGGAGCAGCCGAGCTTGACGACAGCAGGTCCATGAGGCTTGGTTTGGCCGCTGCGGCCGGTGCCGGGGGTGGTGCGGTGGTCGTGGCAGACGCGGGAGCCGAGGGTGGGGCAGCCTGGAAATCTGCAAAATCATCCTCCGCCCCGGCTATCACATGATGTGTGTGAGTGATAAGTTGATTTTGACAACTTGAAACGGTGGCGCACCGTTATCGTTACCCACTAGCGGCGCGAGTGCGGGCAACGCCTTATTCACAGCCACGGATGATGCATTTGCGCTTAGAGCACTGTTGTCATCATCAAAGTCGAGTAAGTTTACAACAGGTGCCGGCGCTGGCTCTGGTGCCTTGCTCGCGGCCTTGGATTGCGCCGTCGTCGTACGGGTCGACGTAGTTTGGTTCGTAGATGTATTCGCGCTAGAGGAGTTCGCACGGCGGGGCGTCGTTTCATATTCGCCTGCATCGTACTCCTCAAAGTCAGATCTCCGCGGCGTGTTATCCCTAAATCCGGTGCCGCTCCCACTCGAGTATTCTGTGGTTAAGGTTAATCCGAGGACCCCGGCACAAGAATGCAAACCCACCACGGTCAACTCCACTCGCGTTGGTACCATAGTCACCACTGTAACTGCCACCACCGCTGAAAGAGTCATTCCCAAACCCTCCGTACCGACCACTGCCCGAACTAAAGGAGAATCCGTCGTTTCCGGTACCGACGTACTTGGTCCGGTTCGTCTTGGCCTCTTTACGCTCTCGGCGGATTTTGTCAACATCAGCAAGGAGCTCTACGAGCTCTTTTGAGCGATTCCGCACTATAGAACGGGTGCGTGAGTATTTTTTTTGGACAGACGAAATACACGGAGGCAAGAGATTGCTACCATTCACGCCCTGGTCCTTGCCCTTTTCGTCGATGTAGTGGAAACTACGTAGCATTTTGAGGGTGGAGAGATGCGAACGAGCGTCGTCGACGACACGTTCAGAACCATGTTTCACCAGATACTCGAGGAGTTGCAAGGCCTGAGACAGATAAGCGAAAGAACCGAAGAACGCCAGACCGATGACTTGCCTTGTAGATCTGCCGCCACTGACGGGCCTCCTTCTCCATAAATTGAGAGTAGATGCAAGGCATGATCTCGTTGAACTGTTGGCTACGCCGTAGCTCATGAGCCACCCACATCGTTCTTTCTCTTTCTTCACCACTTACAAGTTGAATGTCCTGGTAATTTCATGTCGGGTCAACACTCCCGTGAAGCACCATTAAAAGTACACACACCCCTGGGCGATTTCCAGCATCAAGGTCGAGCTTGCACCCCTTGGTTACCGAGAAAGTTAATGTTATCGCTCACAACTGAACAAAGAAAACGCACCAAGGGTCGTCATTGGTCGCCTCGCGAACCTTGGCCTCCATCTCGCTAACATTAAGTACGACGTTTTTCGCCTGGACCAAAGGACATATCATATGAGTTCGCTACCCTGAACCCCGACGCGGTCAGACGAGATCCAACGCACCTGGTTGTACATCGACTTGATGTCGTAGAGGGTGATGTTGGAGAGCGTATTTCCAAGAGACTCGAGGCGGTCCATTGTGGGTAAACGCGCTGGTTCAGAGTCGGCGTTGGTGAAAGTCTGGGAGCCGAGCTCGTCCAACTCTCCGTGACGGTGTGATGTGACGCGTAATGTAACAGTCACGCACGATACGTATCCGAAAAGGTATTTTCAAAGCCAAACTCTGGGCCCGCGACTGACCTCATCTTCACTATGTCGGTTGCGCGGAACGTGAAGGTGATTCCAAACTTGCAGTTGTGAGTTTTTTAATTCTAAGATGGGACAATTGGACTTTGCGGAGGAGTTACTAGACACCTGGCGTGACACGTTAGCGCACTACCTGGCCGCAGGTGCAATCAGAGAGGAACTCCAGAATTTTCCTTAAAGATCGGATGGTATTTCCTGGGACGGAGGAGGGGTGTGCAGACAGCTCGAAGAAACGAAGACGACTCTCGAACGACAAGGGGAGGCGTGTAGAGGAACCACGTGAAGCAGCTCAACAAGAGGTAGTCAGACTGAGGCCCATTCTGACTTTGTCCTCCTCAACGTTGTCGTAGGTACTGGAAAGCTTCCTGGCCGTAGTCAGGAATACCAGGAACTATGCACAATTATCGCCAGATGAACTGACGGCAAGTATCTATCTCACTTTTTATGTTTCTACCTGTCTTACAAATGATATTCAGGCCTTAATAAAGTGATGGATGAAGCAATGTTGAAGCGAGCCGCTGTGAGCCTTCTCCTGACGGGCTTTGCACGGCTAAACAGAACTTTCAATAACTGCGACACCTCTCGGTTTGCAAGTCGATACCATAACATTGGACGAGCGCCGTGATGACCGTTAAGTTAGTCGGGAATCATTGTAGAAGCACAGACAGCCAGACAGTCAATATAGTCAATACTTCTCGGAGTCTAGTCTCCTCTCCATTCCGGCTCCTGTATTAAAAATAGCATTCAATAAATCCATCCACCTTTCTATGTAACGGTGCAGGGTACCCGTCGCCCACTCACTTGAGCGATATGCTGAGCTGGTGTTGCTTGTTCGCTCGCTCTTCAACGTCTCAATCCCACGAAGCGGCTTCTTGGCCCGACGCCGATGCCTCTGCTCGTGGCAGATGGCGTCCTACCCTGCGCGGGTGCTTGGCGTCGTTACCGTCAGCCTCGCGGCGGACGTCGTACGGTAGCCGTGCATTGTTTGCGTCCGAAGTCACGAGGAACTGGAGTTCATCGCTACAGTACTTCTCAACTCGGCACTACTGGAACGATAGAGAGGGACCGCCGTGATTGATAGAGAGAATAAGGACGTTTTGCCTGCCGATTGTTTGTACTGTAGTGCGGGTGAGTAGCTTTCCTAGATCTCTTGCAACCGCGCGCTATGTCCGTCCGGGTGCTTAAGCGCTCAAGCTTAAGCCCGAACTCAGGAGGTATCCGAGGTGATCCGTTTAAGGAGTGTGAGCGCTCGCATTAAGCCTTTCCTCGGTCCCGGACCTGGTACCTACTTCAGCTCAAAGCGGGGTTGCCACACCGACCACTGGCACCAAGCAGAGTATACAATAGAGAGCTGTGGCACATTCCCCGTGTCTATGATACGGTGGCGGCGCCTCTTTTATCTGGACCTCTGCGAACTTTACAAACTTTATGAAGTGAATATACAAGCGGCCGTTATCGGAAAGAAGAATCGACGGGACCAGATAGCCACGGACGATATGAACGACACGTAATGCGCAGACAAATGGCGATGCAATCATTTGTTGGCGTGTCAATTTGCTTGACGTTTGCGCCATATTTAATGTCCTTCTAGTGGCGCCCAGCGTCAAAAGACGCCGGGTCGCAAGCCCGGTATAACCGTGATAAAAAATCGCCTAGTCTGTACACGAGACGGAATTTTCCTTGAAGCCTGTGCAGGGTAGAAGAGTCTTCATAAGTTGCGCTCAAAGGACCATCTTCGCCGTGTGTGCCACGACCAAAGGACCCGACCACGTATAAGCGGAAAGCGGACCGCCTTGTTCCGATTGTTCCAAAAGCGGCTGGTTTGTGTCTCACAGCGGATTGTTCAAAAAAGTCGGTGACCGACGGGCCTCAATAGCATCAGGCCATTTAGAGGCCCCAAGAGGCCCACTGCCAACACCGCCGCACACCCCCTGGTATCGGCCGTGGTACCCGCAAAACGCTCGCGAACTCGTGAGGATCACTGGTACGTACGCATCAGTCAATGCGGAGATCTGCCCTGGGAAATCTAATCGGTGCACACCCCACACGGATTCACAGGAGGCAGCGATAGGAAAAGGAGCCAATGCAGTCCATTTTATCACGTTTGCGAACCCGCGCGGTGAGCCCGACTCCCCCCGCTTCAGCCCAGTCAGTGCATCCCGCACCCACGACAGCAACGACAGTCACGACACCCACGCACGACGAACAAGCAGACGAAGAGGGGCGGCCCACGAACGAGCCGCCAATGCCAGTCCAAGGTTCCACACCCGTCACACGAAAGATATACCGAGACCTCGATCTCTTAACGACCGAACTTGCCACGGAGCCGTCCTCCATTCGCCATGGTCTCCCACCACCCGTGCGTCGCGGACCACTCAGCGCCAGCAATCCATCCACGCCAATATTGGGACCAGCCGAGCCGAGTATACCACAAGCGACGCCGACGGCCAAGGCCGAGCCTGATTCACCGAAAGTCAGCCAGTCGAGCAGCTCCTCTGGTAACAGTGCCCCACACGGACGGCGCGGCCTCATCGAGCGCCTCGGGGACTGGTCGACGTTCGGCCGCCGGCGCGCCCCTCCACCATCGCTGAACGAGTTCGGCGCGGTGCAGATATCTCCCTCGCCGTCCGCGTGGCGCACCCGCCGCACCAACTCGCGGCTGTCGTCGCGCCCGTCCTCTAACAGGAGCACGCAGTCCTCGCCGCACGAGAACAACAATAACACGCCGCGCCCAAGCTACCAGTCCTCGTCGGACCGCCGTGCGCACAAACGCGGTTCGACATTGGGCTCACGCGAGCCCGCACCTGACTCTTCGCCTGCACATACGCTCGAGCACCCGAGTCCAGAGATCAGCATTGTACCGCCGTTGCCAACCCTGGAGCACCTTGCGCTGCGCTCCCGTGGCACGACGGCGACGTACCCGCCGCGTGCTCTAAGAGCAAGGACGAAAAACGGTGGGGAGATCACACCTGGCCGGTTTACGTTTGGGAAGTCGCTTCGGCCGTATCGGAGCCTTCCTCGGGTACAACATATTTTCAAGTCAAGATTGAACACGGAAGAGGACAAGGGTGAGCGTGGTAATGTGCTGGTCCGGGCCGGGGATGACGACAAGGGGCAGGGCGAGTTAGTTCCTGTTCCCACGGGTACTCAATCATCGCTCGCTTGCGTCCCAATCTTGCCCGTTCCTTCTTCATTCATCCCCACGTCTCCCCCCTCGTCCTCATCTTCTTCCTCAAAGTCAGCTCCAGCAGTTGGCTCTCGAGACCATCACGACCCCGTTCCCGTAGCCTCTAACTTATACGACCCCCACATATCTATAATCGGTAACGTAGTCCCCATGCAGCAAGATGTACTCCGCGTGCGCGACCGTAAGCCCCTGAGGAGCTCCCTCAAGTCGAGCGCCAGGCCCCCGATCGCGTCTTCTTCATCATCGAATGGAGGCGCCTCTGCTCCCATGCCCTCCCTCTCCCTCGTTGCGGCTGCCGTGTCTGATGGAGCTGTGCCCCGGACGCCCATATCCTCGCCTGGACGCTCAGAAACGGCCAAGGGAAAACGGAAGGCTGAAGACGTGGACACGACGCCGCCTGATCCCAAAAAAGCCACGTTTGCCGTGCCAGGTGTGCCCCACGTTTTTTCTTCCTTGTATTACGTCATGATCTTCTCTTCTAACGCACCGTGCCGCACAGCTTCCCCGCGCGAACACACCAACTCCCTCGCACCCTCCTCGTACCACAACAAACGCGCGCGGCTATCGGGACCGTCGCCAACGCCCACGCCCCCAAACGCGCATAACACCGGCACATACTCCTCCCGCACCTCCTCCCGCCTAGCGCGCGCTCCCTCCTCCACGCGTTCAGGACCCGCCGGCAGTACAGGCGCAGGTCCACCAGAATCTGCGTCCGAGCGCGAGCGCCGCCGCTCGGTCTCGCAGCGCTCGATCCCCATCAGTGCGCTCGTGACGCCGCATGCGCCGTCCATCGGCCGCTCCTCCGCGTACCACATGCGCGATCCCCGGCGGCCCCCGCGGCGCATGGAGACGGGGTGGGTGCTGCGCTTTCGCACGACGGAGGAGGAGGGCTCGCCCGTGCAGGCTTGGCTGTTTTATATCGCGTTCGTGCTCTTTCCGCTGTGGTGGGTCGGCGCCGTCTGGCGTGTGCCAAAGACGCGGGTCGTCGGCGGGACGGACACGGAGAAGGCGGTGCCGCTGGACGACCCACAGATCGAGTTTGGTGCGTTCCTCTCTCATTTTTTATACGTCCTTGGCCTCAAACGTGTCTAGATGCACGGTCTTGGCGGTTTCGCTGTCGCGTTATGGCCGCCGTCTCGCTGTTCACATACGTTCCGTTTATCGTCCTCGTCTCGATCTTTGCGTGAGACAATGCCGCTCCCACCAACCTCCGTATTCTTCTTATCTTGGGCTCGGGGACTGTGAGTTTGGCTTTTTGTTTTTCCGTAATTTTTTTTCCCTACCGCCGTGCTATGTGTATACGTGTTTCTTGGTGCTGGTCCAGTCACCCGCCCCCCCTGTCGATCGTTTATCCCAAGCGTCGCTCGTTCATATATATATACAGTAGTGAATACCTACCTTACTCTGGGTATATATCAACAAGACATCATGCATCATATGCTATGCAAATCTCATCTCGCGTGGTGATCCTATATACCGCGTCCCTTCTTTTGTCCTGTTCCCACCCCACCCCCACTTCACTACCCCCATCGCAATCGCCGTCCCATCTCACCTCGCCTCACCTCTCCATCCATCACTCATTGTCTCCATCATCATATACCCATATCGACATCTTGTTGCCTGGGCAGATCTTGTTTTCTTGACATGTTGTGAATGTTATAGCTGTTACGTGCACAAAAGTGCAGGTATATGATTCTGTACGGGCATGATCATATTGCGATGGGACCGCTGGACGCGGGATCTGCCCCCCATCTGAAATGCGGGACTTCAGCTTAATTAAGGGTTCGTGGGAAAGTTATCCAAAAGAGAGACGACGTCGTAGCACGGGCGTCTTCAGCACTCTCCTCTCCTTGACTCTTGTGACCTGGGGGTCAGCCTAGCCTATACAATGCCGGTTGTCACTTACTCGGAGCGCACGACCTTAGGATAAAGGTGAAAGCGACGTATAAACTTGCTATTAGGCCCTTATACACGTGTCCGCGGCAAGACATGCTCTCTTTGGCTTTCCACGTTGCGAAAGAGCCTAGAGAGAGGAAGGTTTAAAACGTGCAAGCCGCAGTCATGGGCGCCCCGTGTAGTGCCAAACACGCGTTCGGGGTACATTATGGCAGCCATGTGAACTTGGGATGGTCATGGGAGTCCATCACTGCAAACTACTATACAGGGCCTGTCGGCATGCAATGGCCGATCACAACGGTCCATCTTAATCAGCCGGCTACCTCTCAGCAAACACATTCCCTCGACATGCTCTCCACCAGCATGGCCATGTACGGCAGCGTGTTGCAGTCAGGTCGACCTGAGTAACGAATGTACCAAGCACGCGGCAGGTGCGTTATATACAGCAGAGTGCAATGCAATAATAAACTTCCTTTGTCACCGATCACCCATGGGTAAACCATCTCATCCCATTAGCAGCATTGTTAGAAGCCACGTTAGCCACTATGGGCTCCAATACCGGCGGGCACAGTACCCGTGGTATTGCCAGCGGCGCTCTGACCCAAGCTCTGGCATCGATTCCGGGCCTGTGGGCTACGGCGAGTCGGCGCCGCTTCTCTCGACAGATTCATCACACCAGTCATACTACACTACGAATACGTCGCCATCATCGCCACCCTCCACGTGCTCCTCGGATACCATGTCATTCCCTTATACCGTCACCTCCATACACTCGTACAAAAGTAACAAGAACGTCTCACACCCGCGCCGTGAACGTCCGCTGCCTGCCGCATCGTCATCCCAAGTACGCTTGCTTGCTTCGTTTTTCTGTTCCTCTTTCCCAATACAAATTTTCCCCTGCAGGACCACGTGCACGATCCCCACCAGCCCCCGCGGCGTATGGAGACAGGGTGGAAGCTGCGCTTTCGCACGACGCAGGGGGAGGGCTCGCCCGCCCAGGCTTGGCTGTTCTACTTCGCGCTCGTGCTCTTTCCGCTCTGGTGGGTCGGCGCCGTCTGGCGCGTGCCGAAGACCCGGGTCGTCGTCGTCGGTGGGATGAACACGGAGGAGTCGACGCCGCCAGATGATTCACAGATTGCGTTCGGTGCGTTCTCCGTGTGCATTCGATCTATTACTGTATACGCGGCTCAACTGGCCGGCGTATGTCCAGATGCACGGTCTTGGAGGTTCCGCTGTCGCGTTATGGCTGCCATCTCGCTCCTTACTTATGTCCCGCTGATCACCCTTGTCGCGATCTTTGAGAGTCGGTGAGACGACGCTGCCCTCCAAGCTTCTCCACCGACCCCCGTTGCTACCCATATTCTTCTCATACTTTCCTCTCCTACGTACTAACATTTGTTGGGGGTTTTAAAAAATTTGGCCAAATTGTGAAAATAAAGGCCTCGGCAGTATCGTTTTACAAATCAGAGTTTTTGGGGTCGGTGTGACGATGAACCTCCTGGAGTCTCGGCTTGGTATAAGGTAGGGGGGTGGTTGAGAAGGCCGCGCTTGCGAGTCCCCAAAGTTAAACGTTGAACTTTGGTCGGGGCTGGTCATGCCAGTGCGGGCTCATGCAGTTCAACGCCTTCTCTAGGGTTGTTTCCTTGACATGTTGTCATGCAGCTGTTATATGCATGAAAACTTCGGCTTCAGTCACTAGAACCAGTGACGATGCTAGGTCCCGTACAAGACAACTAGCTAGGGCATTGTTTATACACCGTACTCTACGTCGTCTCCATCCTCTTCTGTGATAATGCCACGGCGAGCGCTACACGCGTTCTCGTTCTGATCGCCGGGGCGAGTTGGAAAATGGTGTGGGGTCGATCGGCGACTGCCGAGTTCACCAAGTCAGGCCGCACCAGGTGCGATGCACGTCCACGTCACCTCGCCTTCGCGTCTCACATGAATCCGTTCTCGCTCGCAACGAAGGTGTCCTCGAGGACCGTGACAACACCGTCTTCGCCTCCCTCTTCCTCCTCACCCTTCACAAGCGCTGCCACGTCGTCGCCGACCTGGGGCGAGGCGACGAATGCGAGGGTGTTCTTTGCGCGGCCAGGCAGGACTGCGTCGGCTGGCACGATATCATGATTCGAAGGACAGTGGAAGAGCTACTAGTAATACGTTGAATGCGTTGAACTGTCCTTGCTCCCCTAACATGTCACATGTCACATGACATCGTGTGACCACAGACGAAAATTCGGGAGCGCGACTAGAGGTCCTTCGGGCCCTATGGGCCAGATGAGACTGGAGACTCGGAATTGGCAGGCGGCATGCGTGAGAGAAGGGGATAGGATCTGGGATGATGCATGATGGTGCGCTAGTTCCTATCCCCGCAATATTATTATGCGGTAATCTAACGATTATCTAATATATGGGCTATCCTCGGATTGTACTTTCCGGGCCGTATCCGAGTGCACCAATGACGTACCCAGCAAGCCTTATACTGTCACCGTAATGTCATTTGACATCATTCCGCACACGGATAAAATATAAACAGCCACTCGAGCCACTCGATGAGCTATCTGACTACTGTAATAAACAAAGAAATACTCACAATGACCGCCAATTATGGCCGCAGTGATTGCTCTCCGACAAGCAAGGTTTCAGTCGACAAAGTCGACGCCTAGTACAGTAGAGACACCGGAATCGTCTGTGGCCATGATGGGGGTGATGGAGTGAATGAAGGTTTGGGAAGACCAACTTTTCTCACATACAGTACGCCGTACTAACTCAGTCTAGGGGTGATGACCAACTTTACACTGCTTCTCGATTTGAGAAATGTATATATATGATACTTGCGCCTCTCCTGCCCATACAATGTCTGACGCAGAACTACCACCGTACTCGGAGGTACATGAATCCAGCCCTCTCTACAGTCCTAGTCAACCATTGGCATCGTCATCGTCGCGTTCTCGAGATAAACCTTTGACCTTTCGTGTCGGGCTCCATGAACTTCAGGACTCGCTGGTACAAATCAAGTATCTAAAGCTTCATTTATGCTTTCTGGGCGCACTCCATGACCTCAGGAAAAAGGTTCAATCCAAGACCAATGCGACGTGGCCTCCTCTGATTCGCGAGCTCGATGGAGAGCGGCGATGGTCATGGTTTGTCAACTTGGCCGTCGAGCGGTCGGTACCATGGTTATGATGAATAACATAAAATTCACTTACCAGCAACACAGATTTCAGCGCTGGGTGGAGCATCTTTCTCCACCTTCAGGACCGAACACATTCGCCAAATTCGTTTGCAGTGATATGCCTCCTCTCGACGTGTGGATGGTATTGCATGCGTACTTGCTAAGTCCACAGTTAGCATATGCAATGCCTTCTAGAATTCCGTTTCTAATTGTTTCAAGGTCTTTCGCCGAAGATTGCGTCCGTATCGAGTCCCTGAAGCCTCTCGCGATTCTCACCGTTTCAACGCCTGACTTCTTTCTTGACGCCCTTGTGAGTAGGGGCGCAACCTCCCATGCACGGGCTGACTTTCTTTACCCCGGAGTATACCATCCACGACATGGTCAAATGGAAGCCAAACTCGTCAAGCAGAAGCAACTGGGTGACGAAGACCGGGTTATCCTTTGACCCCTTCGACTGCGCGGCTGTTCTTTCGGATCAGGAACTGCTATGTCCCAAGTGCAAGGCCGCTGTCAACGTCCGTGAGTATTCAGCAACCCGCATGAGCACCGAGCCTTTACACACGTGTAGCATATGTCACTACCGAGGAAATGGGTTACGCTCAACAGAAGTTTTCTCGCGCTTGCCCGTTCTGCACCTTCGAAATTACCAGGGAAACACTTGCAGTGGCAAGGTTGACGACGGATTTGACTGCGCATAGACCACAAACTGGGTCTACGAATATGCAGTTATTTCTCCCGTAAGCTGACCCTTCCTAACGAATTTGTGGTCCTCACACGAATCTTAGCGGAACTTTGCGTAATGAACTCGGTGAAGACACGGCACGGGCGGTGGACATTACACAGAATTTGCTTAATTTGAAGCCCATCGACCAGTTCAATTCACACAAGTGGCAGGAGAACCAAGGAGCCAGTGTAGCAATGGCTGAAAGTCTAGGCTGGAAGCTAAGCGAGATAAAGAAATCGCTATCTAAACTCGAAAAACCGATGATGTGAGCGTACAAGCTCACCGGGTTGTGGTCGCTCTCACTGTTCCCACTTGAAAGAATTTCCAAGGTATTGGGGGCATATGTTGACCAAAGGCCATTTTCCGTAGATCTGATCGGAGCAGTCCGTGTTTGTGTTTCGCTGGGCGTTCTTCTTGGCTGATGGAACGTCCCATCTACAGGTTCTGCGCCAAGGTTCCTTTGTCAAAAATATATACGATCTCGGCTGGACTTCATCAAGTTATTTTGAGAAACACAAAGACGCCGCCGTCCTGCATCATGCAATTGTCCGATACCACGCGTGAGGAAAGATCATGTCCTATGCCCCAAAACTTTCTGACCCTGAACATCCAGATTCCTCGATCTGATGACTTCGTCGCAGATGCTCGTTGTGCCCACGTTAGATATAGACTTGGTCTGGCATTCCCACCAGCTGTCTGGTCCACGCTATCACAAAGATTGCAGGACCAATGTTGGAAGATACATCGATCAGTACGTCCGGGTCTTCTTCTGCCAGGCACTCGCGTCTCTGATTCTCCTATCAGCGATGATAAGGTCGAGCAGTTTCATTTATCAGATGCGTTCGACGCAACGCGTCGAGCCTGGGAGGTCAGGGCGACCATACATCCGCGTCTTCTCGTGTCTCATTCACTTGCTTTCAGAAGCGATATGGTATACCATATACCCAATGTGGCTGTCCTCTCACCATTGGCCAGAAGCTTGCACGGCTCGTTCCCCTTTTAGGCTCAAAACTTTCAGGCTCGAAACATCCGCTGGCGAGGCTTGCGCCACCGGCGGATCAGTCCGAGATCCTTGCTGCGTCACATCCGTCCGACCATGACACCGTCGCAGTTCTCGGTCTGCCGTACAATTTCGCGGCCAAGGCACGGCGCGATAGCAAGGTTCATCCGGCGTTGTGAATACGGGGTATCTAGAATGCCCGTCGAGGTCTCGGGAAACTTTGCGGGTGGCGGAGGTTGCGGAGACGGAGGTTGTGGAGGTTGCGGAGGCTGCTGAGCGGTATGCCCGCGTTGTTTTTACTTCATCTTTTCGGTTAATATGAACCTCCCTGATTCTCTTTTTAGGGCTAGGGTGCAGCCTGTATTGCTGGATCCGTTGATCTCAACTATGTAGGAATGGTGGACCTGTGGTGTCATGATCCCTCGTATAATGTCTCCTTTTCCTTTGACTCATCTCTTCTTGCTCGCCTGTACTTGACTCCGCCTCATTGACTCATGCTGTACATATTCCTAGGACCCGCGTCCTAGGATCCTCTGACTCCCTTCATAGTATCGATGACTCACTCCTAGTACCGATTCTATCAGTTGTGGTTTGCTTGCTCCCTATATAAACCCCTTATTAAAACGCAGCGGAACGACTGAAGCACCAGGTGTGCATAAGGCGACTTGAATACATCGTAAAAGAGCTCGTAAATACACGTGAAACAATCTGCGGACACCCGCACTGTCAATGCCACGCGGCGAGCCTACACGCGTTCTCGTTCTGATCACCGGGGCGCGTCGGAAAATGGTGGGGTCATAGAGGGATACGGGGCGTCTCATGCCCCGCGGCGGGTCGATCGACGACTGCCAAGCTCACCAAGTCAGGCGCACCTGGGCACCGGGTGCGATACACGTCCACGTCACTTCGCCTTCGCGTCTCAGCATGAATCCGTTCTCGCTCGCAGCCACGAAGGTGTCCTCGAGGACCGTGACAACTCCGTTTTCGCCTCCCTCTTCCTCACCCTCCACAACGTTGTCGCCGGATTGGAGCGAGGCGACGAACGTGAGGGTGTTCTTTGCGCGGCCAGGCAGGACTGCGTCGATATCGTGATTCGAAGGACGGTGGAAGAGCTAATGCGTTGGATGTATATGTGTGTAGGTCTCAAAGTGCCAAAACAAAATCGGCATACCTGAACGGACGTGCCCTCCCCGGGAGCTGTCTCCGTCTCAAGCGCCATTGTCCCACGCGAGGGCCCGCCGGCCATGATATGGTGCAACTGCCAGAGCTCGCCATCTCGCAGCACACCCAGATAGAACTCGTCGTCCTTGGCCGCATCGCCCGCGATCGCGCTCTTCTCGATAGCGGAAATGAGCAGGGTGGTCGGGTTTGCGTTGTCGAGCTCGTTGACCAGGTTGCCTTCCGATCTACATTTCGTTTAGTTAGAGGAAACCGATGATAAAGGGGACAACGCACTGAGTGACTGTAAGTGGCGCGGTTATGGCGCGGAGGCCTGGGAAAGCCGTTTGCAAGACCGGTCGAGGACCGGCAGAGAGAGCCAAACCAACAGCGCCAGAGGATTTTACCGAGTCGTTGAAGATGAGCGTATATGGACGCCCCGTCACGAAGGGAGTCGAAGACGCGAAGAGACCTAGCTTCAATACATATCAGTTAGAGAGTTTGCACCAAAACGGAGACCAACCTTGGTCGCATGGGCGAACGGACGACGACAATGCCTGATTGAGACCTTGAGGAGCATTGTCCGTCAGAGTGATGATTGTGTGCACGTCCGCCTGTCTGAATCGAAAAGAAATTCACGTTCACAGTGTGGCGCAGAGCCAGAGAAAACCGCACCTGAGTCCCCTCAGTGAGGAGGGCAACGCGTCGTCAGCTGCAAGGCTACTACGACTCCAGATTCTCTCCCAATCCACGTTCTCTCCTTCTTCCAACAACGGTTCGCTCCCTAACAAGGACTCTTCTTCGCCCTTCTTCCGCATCGCATGCCACCTCCCGACCTGCGTCTCTGGCCGCCCGGGTATGTCGCTGTAGAACGGCGTGGCGTCCTCTTTGCGAAAGAATGCCAACGAGCACGCGATGGGCGCGCCGGGATGCGCGGCAGCGGAGAGACAGCCAACGCTGCCGGACAAGGAGAGGGAGGAGAGCGCGGAGACGAGCGGCGAGAGCGACGCGGGAGGAGCGTTGGCGGAAAGCGTGAAGAGGAGCGGATGGGCTCCGAGCTCGGCGGGCAGACGTGATAATCGAGAAAGGATGGACGACGCGTTGCGCGCGAGGATTGTGCTGGAGTACAGCATATGTCAGAGTAAACTTACGAGATCAGATAGCCCATGTAGCGCCCGTGGCGATGGCGGTGAAGGCCATGTCTGCGCCACACTTTCGTCCATTGTCATCATGCCACCCCCATCCGTGATTGGTGCCACGACGCCCCGCCCGCACCGGTCGTTGTTCTCAGATGTGTCTGCGCCTGTAGTTTGTGGCTCGTGGGCTTTTTAACTAGGCTAGGGCATTGATGACTGCACCTCCACGAAGCACACATTTTTGTACTCCATATTTTTCGTGCCATTACAATGCCTATGCAAAGGTATGCCGTGTCCGAACTGATGCGCTCTGCCTTGGGTCCCCCGCATTGGGAAAACCGCGTCCCCAACATCCGCGAGTACGGTCTCACAGAATCGGAGGCAGAGGCTCTGACCAGCTTTTGGCGTTCGTTTTTCGTCGTACTGTGTACCCCTGTCTGATGCGTCTTTTTACCTTCTTCCAGAAGCGAAGCGCGCTGAGACGTGCGGCGTCACCCCCACCCCATTTCGCGTGGCGCTCAAGCGCCTCTGGTATTTTTCCATGCGCAAGGTGACAGCGCATCACTGCGCCCATCGAGCGCTCCTCGCCTTCCGCCCGACGGAGGCGCTTGTCAACCGCGTGCTGGATCGATTCAAGCGCTACCTGTTCACGTTGCCGGCTGTCTCTGACGCGAGACAGCAACACGTGGACGACATCCGGAAGCTTGGTCGCATCCTGTGGGCAAATATCGAACGTCTCGAAGTGACCTGGCGGGAATTTCTCAGCGCGCAGTATGTGGTCGAGCAGGACGATCTGGATTGAGAAATGTCATCATCTTATCCATCTTTCTATTACCCGCGACACTTTGTCTGAGTCTGTACCGGGCCATGTTCCCTCACAGTGCTAATCTTTGAGGGCGTTCGTTACCCAGTGGTTACTGCTCTGATAGAGGTAATCTAGAACAATGACGAGAACGACTCGGATGACCTCGACCTCGAGCCCGCGAGGGGTATGTGGTGCTCTATTAACCCTGCTACATACCATACTTCTGCGTATGGCACTGCGAGCCGTCAATATGAGTATGGGTTCATACCGTAGTCGCCATGGCTCAACCAACAAGCTCGTGACAGTCAGACTATGCTTGTGCACTCCGAGAACGATATTCGGACAGCAGCCGTTCGATCTCGATCTGTCCACCAATATGTACCGCATGCACCGATGCCACCTGCAATGAAGTCCTTCCCAAGGGATCTACCCCTACACACGTATTGTATTACTGTACTTTAGCCCCCCTACAGAAGCAATTGTCCAGATTGCTTTGACGACTGCTCCGGATATCCGTAAGTATCACCATAGAATGCACAAGCGATGTCTATGTGGACGGTTGGTTCTCTGTGTTTGAGGTACCTGAGTTCCTCAGTCGATCATCAATTATTTCCTCCAGTTTTTCAAAGTCAAGAGTCCCGAGACCTGTGACCTATGGAGCCAAGAGTCAACCAACGTCCGAGAGACACGAGCCTGAAGGGACGTACGGGATCCCATCCGGCGACAGCAGAGAATCCATCAGTGTTACAGCCTGGGTTTGTGCCAGACGTGATGTCGTTGAGGCCCGGAAGGCCTGAGCCATACAGCCAGGGGTTGAGGAAGCCAAGGGGTGGGCTGCCTTTCGAAATGAGGTAGTCATTCAACAAAGAGATGATGCCCGCCACTGTCTGTGAATTGACGATCAGCTGGGTTGCTCGGAGGATGAGAGAAGAGAAGACATACGGGTGCAGAACCACTCGTGCCGGACGTGTGTCCGAGTTGTCCTCCTACGATAGTAAAGAACTTGACCGCCTGCGAGGAGATATCGGGGAATCCGCGGCCTATAGGACTGGACAAGTACAAAGTAAATAACAGGTCAGGTCAAGTCAGGGTCGTGAACAGACTTGTAGAGGCCGGTATACTTGCCCCCGAGGTTCTGGAGGAAGGTAGATATCGCATCCGCCTGGTAGGGTTGCCGTGCAAAGTAGATCGAGAAGCCGCCGCTAGACATGCTCGCCGCGACCTCGGGGTCGTGGCCCGTCGTGCCACCAACGCTAGTGACCCACGGACCTACGAAAGCACGGCCTGGTGAGCGACTGTGTACTTACGCCTGTATACTGCATACAAGGAGCAAAAAAAAAAGAAATACCACATACAAGTTGCGGGGAAGACGGGGAGGAACTGGACAGATTCTCCGGCGCTGTGCAGGACCAAGCAGTCCCCGCCGCCGACACCATAGTCACCGCTCGCAAAGAGGACGCTCACGCCGCGTAAACCAAGCTGACCGAGTAGGGCGCACACGCTCACCACATACTCCAGCTGCATGCCATGCTCGTACCCGCCATACGACGTGCTGATTGTCTGCGGGATGTTGACATTGTCTTGGTCAAGTAAATAGTTTAACCACTGGATGTATGGATCATCTGTTAATGATGTTGGCGTGCCGCCTGTGCTATAGTAGATGTGTCGCGTAGGGTACGTCATAGCCTCTGCGTACTGAATGTCCAGATTCGCCTCGAGGCCGGGGTTTCCCGGATCGTACCCCCCGCCGTTTATCTGCGTCACAGTGAATGTCGCGTCTTCACCATCGGTGCGATATTCATTCATGAAAAGCGCCAGGTCCTGCGGGCTCGGGAACTGCCCTCTATAGCCCGCAATCCCGAGTGCGTTCCGGTCCGTCGCTTTGGGAGCGTAGCCCAACGTTTTGTACAGCCAGCGCAGGTACGACGGCGTGACACCATCTTCGTCGTGTATCGATAGCACCGACCCCACCTTCCCCCGTGCCTCGACTGCCGTGCTGAGGTGCATTCGTGGTCTCATTCCCTCCGTGAGCGGAGAGCCGAAGTAAGTCGTCGGGATGATCGTTTGTATGTGCCCGTGCAGGACCCCTGGGAGCGAGTAGCTGATCGTGCGGAGAATGGTGTCGTTTGTCTCGACATGTTGATAGAGCTGGTACGATGCGCCGAGGATACGATTGGCTTGGGACACGGACACGCCGACGACCCTCAACCAGTTGCCACCGAGTATCATTGAGATGGAGGAGGAAGGAATGTCGCAGTGTCCAAGCCAGGAACCGACGAGGTCGAGGGTGTCCGGGTGCGGCGCGACGACCTCGGCGACCTGCTCTTTAGATAAGTATGCGCCATATCTCCCATGGGACGATGGCACTGGTGGGTATATGCAGTCACAAAGGGGCGGTGTAGGGACGTACCTCGAATGCTTAGGGTCGCTGACCTCGTACAGCGCTTCAACCAAGGCGTCCTCATGGTGGGACTTAAGCGCGAGGTGGAGGTCGATCGTGGTCTCATTGGACGGGTGGCCAAGGCTCTCCCAGTTTTTCGGGACAGCACCCCATGCATGCTTCACCTTCATTCCGTCCCAACGTGACGTGACGGACGTCGCGAAGCCACAGAGGAGCGGGGCTGAAAGGGTGGCGAGCACAGAAAAGGCGTGGCAGCGCATGGTAACAGGAGGTTACCAAGACAGTAGAAGTTAAGAGGGCCAGCGACGCTCGAAATTTTATGATGTGTCCCATTGAATCCGACGGCGAAATGAAGGAACTGTAGCAGTAAATCCGGGTCCAATGGATTTATAGCGATGTGAATGGAAGCCAGAAGCCAGGCTAAGCCGAGGCCATTTAGGCCAGGCCAAGCCCAGCCATAGCTTGGCTGGGCTCGGGAGAGCTAAAAGCAGGCTCAAGCGCTCAATGCATCAGCGCTGCGCCGATGCGCATCAGCTTCGGCGTGTGTGCGGCGGTCTGCCAGCTGGCAATATGTTCAAGCGAGCAATTGACCCTGTCTGCAATGCAACTTTACAGTGACCGATAGAAATTTCAATTCACTCTCGACTCCCTCCCTTCTCTATTCGACGACTGATCACAGACTCATCAGACACTCTTCAAACTACTGCATTTCACAAGGCATTTCAAGTCAGCTACTAGCAAGGCTACTACGGCGACTTACTAGAGAAGATTGCAGAAGCATTATGGTACTTAGCAAGGTGAATACTGACAAGGCGCAAGCCACGCAACTGAAGCGATGACGTCGAAGGATCGATCTAAAACAGATAGCAGAGAGGACCAAGGAGAGGACGTTGATAGTTACTGTAAATAGCCTCAGGCTGATTCCGGTATCGGAAGGCAGGTCCGGATTCGGGCTCTACGGGGTTAAGTTACATCCCTGGGCTGCTTGGCGTCTGTATAGTACGTAAGGCAGAGGACGCCAGGAACGGTCACCCCTTACTTAAGCTCCAAACCCTAGGGTTTGTATTATATAAGCGTTTATGTAAGCAGACAAATCGGTTAACAAAACGGATGAGATTGATAGGTGAATGTTCCCCTCATGTTCTGAAAAATTCTAGGAAACTTTGGTCAGATTGGATGTGCATCCTGAGTCGACCTCAAGTGGGTTCATTCCCATGTCCATTGCTCAGCCACAAGTCGTCAAGCGCCTCTGAACAACCCCACTGATCCACCTGGGCTTCCTGGGCTTCCCTTGTGTTCCCAAGAGCTCCGCACTTGTGCGCGGCCTTAGCAACTCAAACCCGATGTGTGCACAACTGGGACAGCCACCTCCACAAAATTATGTGGCACGCAGAAGCATGCGCGTGTGCTTCCAACCTGCAATCACTCAACTCACTGTTTCTATTCCCAAGCTCGCTGCACTTGTTCGCGGCCTTAGAGACTCAAACCCAACGTATCCCCAATTGTGACGGCCACCTCTACAGAATTACATAACATGCAGAAGCATGCGCGTGCACTTCCAAGGCAGCCACAGCTCTCCAGTTGGTATAGCAGAGGTCACGTGTTAGATTATATAAGCTGTACAAATCTGGCTGTTGTTTCGAAAAAAAATCAAGAAAATGTGCACAAAGGCAAAGAAATGCGTTTTGCAAAACGAAAGTTTGTCGAGGAAAAATCTCCTTCAGAACTTGTCCTTTTCTCAAAATTTCTAGTATATATTGTAGCTATATAGTCCTACTTTGTATCTTACTAGATATTTTCACCCAAATTGAAGATATGGTGGAGCAATTTGACGAGCAAGGATTGTGCCCATTTGCTTACTTAAAGGGGTGACCGTTCCTGGTGTCCTTGTTACGAATCCCGACCGCCGACGCTACGGACCGCGGGCCGGAGGAACCGCCTAGCCGGGCGGAGACTCCTGATGGCCTAGATGCCGCTAGCGGGACCTTACGGAGCGCTAGGGAGATCTTCAGGCGTGGTCTGGACTCATGACGGTATGATCACGTGACCGGAGTCTAGACTGACCTAGAACGATGACGATCGATGGCGCAATACGCATGTGACCTTCTGGTAGGTTCCATGACTGCGCACGGACCCAGATCCCAGATAGAGTGGACATAGCTGAGTACGAACCTTATGTACCTGCATGTATATATACCAGGCTTGTCTTCGTACTCGAGTCCTCAGACTTGATTTACTTAGCAATACCAGCTTTGTATCTTGGGAACCCTGCTCTGCCTTGCCTTAAGCCTCCCCCTTATCTTGTGCATCACCGTTCTCGCCTTGCCTCTTCGAGCGTGTGCCTTTGACCGATATCAGTCTCCATTATCGCCGTTGTCCGATAATGCCAAACGCGTCTTCTGCTAGACCTGCTGCGGGTACTTTGAACCATGGACGTCGCCCCGCTGGTGGCGTTACAGTCCTCTGCCTTACTGTTTATCTGACATGATGCATGAGGCCTGCATGAGGCCTAAGGCAATGCCCCAGACCCACTGGCATGTGCGCCACTCCTGGAGACTTAGTACAGCCTACACGGCGAGTACACCGTGACTCGCACCCCTCTGCCTTGACAGTCTTTCTCTCTCGCTTTCATCGCCCAGTTGCTCATCCGTATCACTCTTCCTATGCCTCAAGTACCATCCACTCCGACATCCTCCTCTAACTTCCGGCGCATCTTCGATGCTGCCCTGAAAGCGTATGAGAAAACGACCAAGAAGGACCTTCTTGCGCATCCACTCTCAGCACAACTCAAAGCCTGTAGCTCTCCTGCTGACATTCTTTCCGTCCTTCAGGATACAGTCAAGGAATTTGATCAATCAAGGAGGGCAGACGAAAGGTTATCACGGTGGCTGAACCCGACTATCAATGTCCTCCACGCATTCTCTGCAACTCTCGGAGAACTCGTGAGTCACATCCAGCCAACCTGTGTATAGACTACCGTAATACTAATTTCGCAGGCATTCTCACCTGCAAATGTGATCTTCGCTGGCATTGGGGTTCTCCTCCTAGTGAGTACCCTCCGTCCTTTTGAGTCAATTCCTATACCGGAGTTTGTTGCAGGCAGCCAAGGAAGTTGGTACGAGTCAAGATACCCTCATTGATCTTTTCGAGCGTATCGAGAACTTCTTCAAGCACCTCGAGTTTTAAGTTGCAGTACAACCAACAGGTGCAATGACTGGCGTAATTGTGAAAATAATGACCGAAGTGCTGAACATCTTCGCGATTTCAACGAAGGAGATTCGACAGGGTCGAGCGAGTGCGTTTCTCTCTGCGATATATAATTGTCGGCTAATTTTTACTCAGAAAAATATCTGAAGAAGCTTGTCGGAAAGAAGGAGATGGAAGACGCTTTAAAGCGATTAGACATGTTGACGCAGGAGGAGGCTCAGATGGCAGCTGCAGAGATCCTGAAGCTAACGCACATCGTCGATAACAAGCTGACTACTGTTATGAACGGTAATCCCGGCATGTTACCTACTCGAGACTCATCCTGAACGCGCACATGTTTGTTAGACGGAAAAGAAACGAAGCAAGTGGTCCAACAATTGGCAAGCAGAGTAGGCGACGTGAAATGTTTGTGATCCATCCCGTTGTTCTGTCCATGGTATCTTTAACATGCTTATAGGGAGAAAAATCCTCAAGGAATGGGTATTTCCCCCGGATCCATCGACGAATCACGATATTGCGTACGAGCTTCACCTTGGGGGAACTGCGCAGTGGTTCCTCCAAGGCGACATGTTTGGTAAATGGAGGTCGACTGGCTCTCTCTTGTGGATCCATGGCAAACGTACGTCCTTCTCATATTCTTCACCAATCGACCCCTCATCGCCGTCCACATTCTTAGCGGGCTCAGGGAAGACCATCATTTGGTTCGTCATCAATCAGTATTCTACACCTCGATGAGCTCAGCTTGCATTACAGCTCCGCAATCATACAAGAGATCGAAACTTTAAGCAAGGCGGGATTGGCATCAATGGCGTACTTCTATTTCGACTTCAGGGATCTTGACAAGCAACACATCCGAAACCTCCTCCCCTCTCTTCTCACCCAGCTTTCCGCTCAGTCTGATCCTTGTCGGGACACACTCTCCCGTCTTTATTCGGAACATGATAATGGCGAAGGGAAGCTGAGAGTCGGTAATATGACACAATGTCTCAGGGACATGCTCACAATTCCCGACCAACGCCCAATCTACATTATCCTGGATGCCCTCGATGAGTGCCCAAATTCGTATGGAATCCCGTCCCCTCATGAACGAGTTCTTGCGCTTGTCAAGGACCTGGTTAATCTTCGCCTACCTCATCTTCACATCTGTGTCACCAGCCGCCCTGAGTTCGATATTCAGGCCACTCTTGGGCCCTTGTCACCTCACCGTGTGTCCCTCCATGATGAAATCGGACAAAAGAAAGATATCGTCGATTACATCATTTCCGTCGTATATTCTAACTCTGAGACGATGATGAAGAGGTGGCGAGAAGAGGACAAGAAAATGGTTGTCGACGCACTCTCAGAAAAGGCTGACGGAATGTAAGGGCATTCATCACTCTAACATCGTTATGACAGTTCATGACTCGATCCAGGTTTCGATGGGTGTTCTGTCAACTAGAAACTCTACGACAATGCCTTCCGCAATGCGTTCGGCGAACTCTAAATGAGCTTCCAGAGACACTGGACGAGACATACGAGCGGGTGATGATGGAGATCAAGAAGACCAATCAAGCGCACGCGTATCGTCTACTTCAATGCCTTACAGTAGCAGTTCGACCCCTTTTCGTCGCGGAACTCGTGGAACTACTCGCGTTTGACTTCGATATGGCAAAGTGTGGGATCCCTAAGCTGAACTCGGACTGGCGGTGGGAAGAGCAAGCAGTACTTTCAACGTGCTCAAGTTTAATCACCGTCGTTCCCGGTCACGGATCCCCGGTTGTTCAATTTTCGCATTTTTCTGTGAAGGAGTTTTTGATGTCAGATCGGCTGGCAACCTCGACGGGAGACATCTCGCAGTACCATATCTCTTTCAAAGAGGCCCACGCGGTGCTTGCCCAGGCTTGTCTTGGTGCTCTACTCCGGGACCCCAACGTCAACAACGGCACCGACAGTGCACCTCTGGCTCGATATGCCGCTGAGCACTGGGTGACTCCGAGTCATGCTCAGGTCGAGAATGTCGCCTCACGCATCCGCAATGGGATGGAATGCCTCTTCGATCCAGACAAACCCTACTTTGAAGCGTGGGTCCGGTTGCACGACGTCGATCACATTAGCTATTCCAGAAACATACCAGATCCCGTACCCGGAGCAAGATCGTTGTACTATGCTGCGTTGTGTGGTTTCCATGAGCTAGTCGAACACTTCACTCTCAAGTATCAGCAATACGCAAGTTCTAGAGGCGGTCACTGGCATTGTGGGACTGCATTACACGCGGCATCTTCTGCAGGTCATCTCCAGGTTGTGCGGTCACTGCTTCGGCACGGTGTAGGTGTCAACGTTCGAGGTGGGGCGGACGGCACACCACTACTATTTTCGTCACGGTCGGGGCACCGCGACGTTGTTCAATGTCTACTCGAACACGGCGCAGATGTGGGTTTGCAGGACGATCGCCACAATACCCCACTAAATTGGGCAGCACATGGTGGGCACGTCAACATCGTTCGGGTGCTTCTTGAGCACAACTGCAGATACTAATTCCCGGGACTATAACGGCCGGACTCCCTTGCACGACGCAATATGGGGTGATAGCCCCAAAGGTAATTGTCTCCAGGTCGTGCGGTTATTACTGGAGCATGGTGCGGACGTGAACGCATGGGATACTCGTCACCGGACACCATTACATCTGGTGTCAATGGGTCGATCAAATCTCGACGTTGGACGTATTACTGCTAGAGCATGGCGCAGACATAGATGCTAAGGGTGAGAAGTATAGGACTCCGTTGGTATTGGCATCGCTGCTGGGGCGGGAGGAGATTGTGCGGTGGCTGTCCAAATTTCGTTCTGGGGGCGTACAAACGCAGTGTCACTAGTATATCGGCTAGCGTAATGTGGTTCGCGTTCTTTATTTTTTTCTCTACCTGTCTCTGCTTGATGAGCACAGCGATCTCCGGCTCACATATAGCCCACGCAAAGCCGGCCAGCTATGACGCTGCGAGAACTTGGATGTGAGGGACCGTGACCGATCGTCTCGAGGGGGGTCGTGGTAAACACTGGTAGAGGAGCGAAGAGCGGAATCGGCGACGAGCATGCAGAGACCGCGGAACTGTAAGTTAAGACATGTTGAAAAATCGAACGTGAGCACGGATTCAAACGGCCCGGCCGCCGGATTACTGTATGTCGCTCTGGTCGACCATCCGTGCGGTGTGCAGGACCCGGAGCCTTCCTTACACCCCGGTTGGTACTAGCAATACAGTTCATCGTTTCATTCAAAGATTGGAGCGGAAAACCTAAACAGCCTATCAGACCTACGACCCAATACCGAACACCTTTTCATAAAATCCACGCTCCGTTTCAAGCGCGACTTTGATAGACTCAGCCTTTATGAAGCCATGGCCCTCGCCATCGAATAATACCTTCTCGACATGTCTCCCTTGCGACTGCATGATCTTCTCTATGGCCTCTGCCTGCTCTGGCGGCACCACCTTGTCCTCCGTTCCTTGTAAGAGCTCCATCCGTGTCAGTAGTCATACTATGACCGCAGCGCCCATGTGTCAAATCTCGACTCACCAAGAGCGGGCTGCGTATATTTTGCGCATTATTGACGGGGCTGCGCCCCACATACACATCTGGAATCTCCTCCACCGTTCCGCCCATCAATTTGTCCATGTAGCGCAACTCAAACTTGTGCGTCCCCGCTTTCGCCAGCCGGGTCAGGTCCGAGATTCCGAACAACGAGGTGCCAACTGTGAACGCATGCAGAGTCGCAGGCTGGGACACGGCCGCAAGGGTGGTGAAGCCCCCCGCCGAGGCACCGCGGATCGCCGTCCGTGCGCCGTCTGTGCGGCCCTGCGAGGCGAGCGCCGTGGCTGCGGAAGCACAATCGGCGATATCGGCGACGCCCCATGCACCATTGAGGCGGTCTCTACGTCAAGTCATGATTTCATCGACGAGGAGATGGTAGACAGGATCGTACATGTACTTCCTTCCATAGCCACCAGACCCACTGTAATCGACGTCCACCCTACGAAGAGTGTGAGACCGGAATGCCCTGATAAAACGAGGCAAAAATTTACCAGGCCCAACCCCGACTGGTGAAATACTGCGTGGTCCAATCGAGTCCTTGCGCCGCCATTCCTGTTGGGCCACCGTGAGCATTGACAATGCAGGGAGGTTTCTCGGTGGGATCTGAGCTCCCGTCATACGCAAAGTTCGTTGGCGGGTACAGCGTGGCATACACGGGCTCGCTCTCTGTCCCTAGAGTGAGCGATTCGGGGTGGGAAATGATGCTATCCGGGAATGGAAGGGACTCCGCGGAGGATTTGAGGGTCTGATAAGTGACGCCCGAGTGCGGTGCGGATGGATCTGAGATGGTAAGTTTGATGATCGCTGACGGAGTTCGCGTCGATCTAGCTTGGAAGACCAACGTCTTGTCGTCCACTGCATGAATCGCACTGATCGAAACGAAGGGGTTATCGACGGGGATCAAAGACTTGGTCTTCCAGTCAAAGAGGTATAGCACGTTTCTCCCGTTCTTGAGCGCAGAAAAAAGAACGACCCTGTTCTCCGTATCTAGGACCGTGTACGGTGAGCCCGCAAGGGTGAATGCGGGAACTGCGAAGTCTTGCGATACAGGAGTCGCAAGAAGAGGGTCCGCACTCTTGGAGGATACGGAGTACGCCCACGGGTTCAAGAACCCGGACTCATCCGTAAGAAATACGAGGGTATCGGAGTCGATCCACCCGGGGTAGCCTACGCTAACCTCGCGCTGGTCCCATGCGATCTCTTTCTCATCGCCATAGGTAATCCTATCGCCGTCTGCGACAAACGTGAATACGTGGATCGCAGATCGCTGCCACGGCATGTCGGGGTGATTCCATTGCTGGAACGCGATACGAGCACCATCTGGAGAAAATCGGGGGGCTGCGTAGAAGTCGGCTCCGGATGCGATAGTCGTCAGCGACTGGGTCTTCGTATTGATGACTACGAGCGTGTTGACAACTGTTGTCGGATCATCGTTCGTGTGATCCTCGAGCACGGCGGCGAGGAAATGCCGGTGAATCGGGTGAACGTCAAAATCGGCATATCTGAATGGCACTTCCGCTACGGAAGCCAGCGAAAAATGGCTCGGCCCCATGCGGCATCAGAGGAGAGAATGCTCACCAGGAGTTACCGCCTTTGGATCTGATCCATCTTTGAAGGAATATACCTTTCCATCAGGCGAATGCGAGAAGTACGTCGTTCCATCGTGGACAATCGCAGCACCTCCGCCATATTCGTGAACCTTAGTAGTGGCGTTCCACTCGGAACCGAAAATGTCTTTGTTGGCGATGGTATCGACTATAACGGCTCGTCCACCTCAGATGGCCTCTTTCAATGTGGTATATCTTATGCGTGACTGGATCGAGCCAGCACATCTACAAGGGAGATGCTCTGCGATGATGGTGCCCAGGTGGTGACCATGTCGTGATTAGAATCGCCTTACTAGAAAGCGGTCTGAGGAGCAGGCACATACACTTTGAACCAACACGTCTGCAGTAATGGGAGAGGACCAAGTGCCGAAAGGAGCTGTGCGAGGGGACATTTTGGTTATCCGATTCGCCCTCAAACGACGGTCCCGTTATCGACACCATGTCATCCTTGTAATCCTTGTGTAGGCGCTGAGAGCTGAGAACGGGAGAAATCCGAAGACCCGAACCGCGGCGGCCTGCCGGCCGTCCGGCGCAGGCCCGCTTCTGGGTGAGGGCTTGGTTCCGCACCAGCTGCCTACAGCCCTAACTTACCTTATCTAGTTTCTTCTTAGGTAAATGTGATTGTCAATCGCAGACTGTTTATTCTGTACTATGTATAAACTTCTCTTGTTCGCTTCCCCGTTATCGCCAACAATTTATCCTGAACTACTATCACAGTTCCAGACTCGGCCTTTTTACGAGCCACGGACTGAAACCCGCTGCGGCAGGGAACTCACCTCCTCAACGAACATCTGGTAACATGGACCACAGTAATCGCATACAGCTCTATCTCGCGACGGGGGCCTCTGCAGAGTCTGCACCCCAGAACGTTGATGGGGAATAGCGCACGGGCAGCTGGCATGTACGATCGAAGCCAGCAAAGCTCGCGGCCGATGTCCATCATAATGCCAATCAGGGCGTCGTATACGCAACGCACGATCTTGTACCGTGTGGAGAGAGCACAGACCCTGGGACCCTGGTAGGTGCTTTCCGAATGGCGACTCCGAGGGGTGCATTGGGGAGACACGGCCTAGGGAGTGGCTGGCGACACGTACATCAAGCGCCTGACAGTTGTGGTCACGATCGACCACGTTTGCGATGGATGGTCGTAGTCGAAGAAGGTCGATGCAGAGGGCGGCGTGGTCCGCGTTCCGAGTCCGTGGTGTGGAGCAGACGCGGCGCGGGGCGTCGTTCCACGGGTCGTCGGGGGTCTCCCCGATAATCCAAAGCGAATCAGTGCGCTGACTCGGATCTGGACGCACGCGATATTTCCAATTCCTACCAGATCCTGACGCGATCCCATACGTGTCTGATAGAGCATAGCGAGGACGTAGATTTTGTTGGGATATCGTTTATTTGCCTTTCCTTGTTCACCCGAAGTGTTCTACTTTCCCCACCACGAACCTTTTGATAACCACTCTCTGTCCTGCAATGTGTCACATTCCCGGAGCTGAAAATGCCAGTGTGGTTTGAGTCGAGGTTTAGTAGTGTATAGACGAACCCTCATCGATCTGAGTCATCCACAATTCGTATGCCATCCACTCGGCGTCTAATACACGAGGCAGTGCCTCAGCGCTCGTTCCCTCTGCCTTGACAGTCTTTTTGTTTCTCTCATCATCGCATTACTCTTCCTATGTCTCACGCTCCATCCACATCCACACCTTCAGTCCCCTCAAATTTCCAGTCCATCTTCAATGCTGCCCTGAAAGCGTATAAGAAGAAGACCAAGAACGACCTCCTTGCACATCCCCTCGCAAGCACAGCTACAAGCCTTGCAACTCTCCCGCTGACATTCTTGCCATCCTTCAAGACAAGGTCGAGGAGTTTGATCAGTCAAGAAGCGCCGACGAGAGATTATCACGATGGCTGAATCCGACTATCAACGTCCTCTACGCATTATCTGCAACGCTCGGCGAAGGTATTGGACTCGTGAGTCCCATCAAGTCAACCTGTCCACTCCACCGTTTTATACCAATTTCACAGGTTTTCTCTCCCGCAAAAGTTATCTCCGCTGGCGTTGGCGTCCTCCTCTCGGTGCGCATCTTCCTTGATCCCTTTATGGAGGCCATTCCTACGCCGACAGCTGTCATAGGCGGCCAAGGATGTTGAAGCGAGCCAAGGCGACCTCGTCGATCTCTTCGAGCGCATCGAGAGCTTCTTCAAGCGCCTCGAGTCTTATACCACAGTGCAACCGACAGACGCAATGACTGACATAATCATCAAAATAATGATCGAAGTGCTGAACATCTTCGCGATCGCAACGATGGAGATGAGGCAGAGTCGAGCGAGTGCGTTGCTCTCGACGGTACATGATTGTTGGCTAAGCTACGTCCAGAAAGATACCTGAAGAAGCTTATCGGAAAGAAGGAGATAGAAGGTGCTCTGAAGCGATTAGACAAGTTGACGCAAGAGGAGGCTCGTATGGCGGCTGCAGAGATCCTGAAGCTCACGCACATTGTCGACGACAAGGTGACTACTGTTGTAAATGGTACGCACTACGTATGACGTGTTCGCTGTCCATCATTCTGAACATCGGTTAGGTGTCCAACATTTGGCAAACAGCATAGACGATGTGAAATGTTTGTGATCGACTTTTTCGTTTCTGACCACGATGTCTCTTATGTGCTCATAGGGAACCAAGTAAGAGAGAGCCTCAGACGATGGGTTACTCCGCCAGATCCGTCGACAAATCACAATATCGCCTGCGGTATCCAACACGGGGGAACGGCTCAGTGGTTCTTTCGTGGCGGGATTTTTGGAACGTGGAGATCCGCGACTGGCTCTCTCTTGTGGATTTATGGCAAACGTATGTTCTCACACCGTCCCCGATTCCCTCCTGATGATTATTCCCATTCTTAGCGGGCTCCGGGAAGAGCATCCTTTGGTCAGTCATTGCTTGGCACTCTACTCTACAGCCGACTTACGTTTCCTGAAAGCTCCGCAATCATTCAAGATATCGAAACCCTATGCAAGGCAGGATCAGGGTCCATCGCCTACTTTTATTTTGACTTCAGGGACCTTGATAAGCAAAATCGTCGAAATATCCTCCCATCTCTTCTTGCCCAACTCTCTACTCAGTCTAGTCCGTGTTGTGACATCCTCCACCGCCTTTATTCGGAACACGACAAAGGATCAAAAGCGCCCAGTGAAGCTGCGTTGACGCAATGCCTCAAGGACATGCTTACAATTCCCAATCAACCCCCGATTTACATCATCTTGGACGCGCTCGACGAGTGTCCAAACACACGTGGCATTCCGTCACCTCGTGAAGAGGTTATTACTCTTGTCAAGGACCTGGTTAATTTTCGCCTACCTCAACTTCACATCTGCGTCACCAGCCGCCCCGAGTTCGATATTCGGGCCACCCTTGGTCCTTTGGCACTTCATGCAGTGTTCCCTCCACTGACCGAAAGTGGACAAAAGAAGGATATCGTCGATTACATTCCACTCTGTCGTATACTCTGACTCTGAGACGATGATGAAGAAGTGGCGAGAGGGAGATAAGAAAATGGTTGTCGAGGCGCTCTCAGAAAAGGCCGACGGAATGTAAGGGCACCCATCGTTGTAACCATGTGAAGACGCGGCTCATGCCCTTTACCAGGTTTCGATGGGTGTTTTGTCAACTGGAAACACTACGACAATGTCTTCCACAAAGTGTCCGGCGTACTCTAAACGAACTTCCGGAATCCCTCGATGGGACATACGAGCGGGTAATGATGGAGATCAAGAAGGCCAACCAAGTGCATGCGTATCGCATGCTTCAATGCCTCACGGTGGCAGTTCGACCGCTTTCCGTCGCCGAGCTCGCGGAACTACTCGCGTTTAACTTTGACGTTGCGAAGGACGGGATCCCTGAGCTGAACTCGAACTGGCGGTGGGAAGATCATGAGCAAGCAGTACTTTCGACCTGCTCGAGTTTAATCACCGTCGTCCCTGGCCGCGGCTCCAGACCCCCAGTTGTTCAGTTTTCACATTTTTCGGTGAAGGAGTTTTTGATGTCGGATCGGCTCGCGACATCGACTGGAGACATCTCGCAGTACCACATTTCTCTCGAAGATGCGCATACGGTACTCGCCCAGGCTTCTCTTGGTGTTCTACTCCGGGATTCCGATGTCACAAACGGCGCCGACAGCGCACCTCTTGCTGGATATGCCGCTGAGCACCGGGTGACTCATGCGCGGGTCGAGAGTGTCGCGTCACGAGTCCGCGATGGGATAGAACAACTCTTTGATCCAGGTCAGCCCTACTTTGAAGCGTGGGTCCAGTTGCACGATGCCGATCGCGATAGCTATATCCCCGACATGACAGATCTGAAACCCGGAGCAAGACCATTGTATTATGCCGCGCTGTGTGGACTCCACGAGCTAGTCGAATACCTTACTCTCAAATATCCACAGTACGCAACTTCTCGAGGCGGTCGTTTGGGCACTGTGTTACACTCTGCATCGTATGCAGGTCATCTCCAGATTGTACGCTCACTTCTTCGGCACGGTGTGGGTGTCGATGTCCGAGATCACGTGAATGATACGGCATTGCAATGGGCGTCTATCCGGGGACACTGTGATGTTGTTGAATGCCTACTCGACCATGGCGCAGATGTGAATTTGCAGGACGATTTCCACTATACTCCGCTACCATATGCAGTAGAGCATGGACACATCGACGTCGTTCGGGTGCTACTTGAGCACGGTGCGGATGTTCACGTCCAGAACGATTCTGGCGGGACTTCTTTACACAGCGCAATGTGGCGTGCCAGTCGCTCCGAAGGTGATTACCCCGAGATCGTGCGATTATTACTGGAGCACGGTGCGGACGTAGATGCGGAGGATAAGGATGGAAAGACTCCGTTGCAGATGGCATTGAAGGAGGGACAGAGCGAGATCGTGCGGTTGCTTTCGGGATTTCGTTCTGGGAGAGCACAAATTTAGTGCCCCGAGTTCGCTGATTATGGAGAAACTACGATGCAGTTCGTATTCTTTTTTTTTTCCCATGGTCTCTACTTCGTTTGCGCTGCATCATCGCCAACTCGCTACGGCATGACCCCATACCTGTATATATTGACAGCTCGCGGAGCTATCATACTCTTCGATCTACACTGTGCTGGCAGTATGCTAGATGCTTCAATGTCGTACATTGTACTGGTACCTGTGGAAAGGACCTTGAACCCGACTTGCTCTATTGTGCTGGAAATACGGTCCCCCGGAACTGATATAGCTCTTGCCTCTTTGATGGGGATCTTAAGTCGCTCGCGACACTTTCCTTGTTCAACGATTAATTACGACTCAAAACTAATTAGGTACTCGTCAACTACTGGTATCGTGAATTTCAAGGGATACCACTCAGGATGCAGAGCCGTGACAGTATGAGACTCGTCACGCCAAGTGTCGCACATACAGTACTCGGCGCTGCCTACAGTAATACAGTCCTGACCAATCCTACGGGATGTGAACCTCAATTGATAATGGTCCGTTCAGTAGTGCGATATCTTGACACTGTCCAAGTAGCCCAACATATCCAAGAACATATCTCATGTCCGGAGAGGAACCCAAGTATGAAAAGTAAAGAAAGGGCAAAGAGTACAATTTCCCAGAGGGTACCTTGGAGGGTACAGTAAAATAGATCGGAGGCGCCGGGTACTAGTCACTAGCGGGAGCGACTGAGCTGCGAGAGTGATTTATGCGGGCAATCAACTTGACGATACTAGTGCCTAGCTATGAACACAACGAGACGGCCTTTAAGTACACGTTCAGGACCACTACAGAACAGGTGAGAAATCTTGATCTCTACCTGCGCTTGGTTCCTCTAAGGACTTTGAAGCGGTGCGTCGTAGGTCGATGCGTCGATCTCCTTGAACAGCGCTTCGAACAACTTTCGAGCATCTTCTGCACCGTATCCACCCCCCATCATCGCCACAACAAGCGACCGCAGCTTTCCCCCGATCTTTGACACCTATACCCGGTTCCAACGTCGGGTCTGAGAACGTTGTGCCAGTGGCTCAATACTCACCTCCTCGACAAGCGTCTGGTACATGGTCCCCGCAACCGCGTACGTCGCGATAGAAGCTTGCGCTGCGCGGGTCCACCTCGCGCGGGAGTTCCTGGGCGCGCGAAGAGTTGACGCGGCAGTAGCGCACGGGCAGGCCGCGTGCGATGATCGAAGCCGGCCGAGCTCGAGCGGCCGATTATCCATCATCGCACCGTTCGGGTCTCCATAACGCGCAATGGGCGATCTTGTGCTCGTAAAGCACAGACCCTGCCAGTGGTGCGCACTTTCATCATCGGGGGGTAGGAACAGATGTAGGACATACCTCGAGCCGCGGCTCCACCCTCAGGCTCGAACTCCTAAGGCTCGCCAAGTGGCCGGTGCGTGGTACGTCTAGTAGTCTGGCTTCATGTACTACGGCTCAGAGGGTGCAGTCAGGAACACAGGGAAGAATCCGGAAGATAAAATAGAATTATCGTATGATGGTACATATGTACGTGTTGAATTAACCGCAATGAGTTGTAACTGTTGTTAGAGCTACAGAAAAGAAAAGTGATTTTTTGCATTGGTACTAATCCGATACCGTGACAGTGGCCGGTCTAAGGCGGAGCGAGGCACGAGCGGTGCCTTAGAGCATTGAGCGGGCGGGGCGGCACGTGCTCATTCCTTTTCCTCCGTGCCGCCACCTGCCTGCCTACTTTTCCAGCCGGTCTAAAGAACCGGATCCTTTCTTTTTTCCCACCCACCACGCCCTTTTTCCTGCTATGGATCATTGATGACGTTCACTGCGCCGCCGACGCTCATCTGGTCGTTCCAGGAGGGCCCCGCCCGCCCGTCGCGACCTCGCCTCGGAACAGAGAACCACATTTTCGATCGAGAAGCACTCTGCGCTCTGCGCTTTCGCCTGTTTTCTATACCCCAGTTTCCTCTTCGCATTCGCTCGAGCATGTCTCCTCCTGTCTACCCTAATTACTCACACTGCCTGTACATGTTCCCAGACTGAATAAAACTAGCCGCGCTCCGTTGCGGCGTCTCGATTAACTGTCCGCGTTGCGCCCCATTTCTCTCCCTCTCCCCATCGGCGCCACGCGGACCCCCTCCCCCATCGTAATAGCAAAGCTGCGACTCGCAAAGATGGTACGCTTTTATTATTTCTTCGGTCGTAGCGCCAAATCTTGCCTGGACAACTTGAATGATAATGAGAACTGAAACGAGCCAATTTTGATCTCAGTGCAACACTCTCCCTCTCCATGGACGTCTAGAAGAGAGGCGGCGGCCCCGAATCGTATCGTTATAGCAGCATAGTCGCTTGCTTAAATCCTTCACGAACTACATTAGGGTCAACTGCTTTGTCGGCCTTGCATCTTGCAGCCAACATAAATACGGATTCACGGTAACTCAAGCCACTGGCAACAAGTTGACCTATAAATAGTGTCACGGCGCATACGTGACGGCGTATAAATTGCGCAATGTCTCTGGCTAGTTATTCTGGCGGGTTTCAAGAGCCCAGATCAAGTATGTACATTAGTTGCTCGAAGTCAGGCGTCCCAAGACCTGTCACCTACGGGGACCAGGGTCAACAAACGACGAAACTGAGATACTGGCGAGACGCACAGGGTCCCATCCGACGATGGCGGAGAATCCATTGGTATTGCAACCTGGGTTCGAGCCAGACACGATGTCGTTGAAGCCGCTGAGCCCCCCGTCATAAAGCCAGGGGTTCAGAAAGCCGAGCGGGTGCTTCCCTTGCGAAAGTCGGTAGTCATTAAGCAAGGAGATAATTCCCGCCACGATCTGTACTTTGGCGGTCAGCGTGACGCCCGGGGATGGACGGCACAGAGAGGAGAGAGGAAGGACAGACGCACTGGCGTTGAGCAGCCTGTTCCTCTCCCGGTTGTCTCTTGTCCTCTGTAGAATGATGGGATTGTCATTGCCTGCGCGGCGATATCTGGGATGCCACGTCCAAAAGGGCTACACAGGTTACAACGGAATAGTAGGCCAGATCAGGTCACGGAAGCGAACGCACTTGTAAAGACCAGAATACTGCCCGCCCAGGTCATTGAGGAAGGTCGGCACGGCCTGCTGCTGGTATGCCGGGCGCAGAAAGTATTCCGAGAAACCGCCCCCGGAGAGGCTGGCTGCGACCTCTGGCATGAAGCTCGTCGTTCCACCAACGGCGGTGACGTAGGGACCTGCGAAAATGTGGCCATGTGAGCGGCTTGTACCTGCGCTTGTGTACTCCCTGCGAGCAGAGAAAAATGCTACACGCACAGGTCGCGGGGAAGAGAGGAGAGAATCGGACAGTGCCGTCATTGGTCCTGCAGCTGCCTTCGCCAACGCCGTTGTCGCCGCTTGCGAAGAGGACACTGGCGCCACGCGCGCCGAGCTGCGCGAACAGGAAGCACAGCTGTGTCGCATAGTCCATCGGGTAAAGCCTCTCAATAGCGCCATACGACGTGCTGATCGTCTGCGGGACGTATTCCTGGCTGAGGACGTAGCCGAGCCACGCAAGGTAGGAGTCGCCGCCGTTCGACGATGGGGTGCTGTAGAAAATGTGCGGGGTTGGGTATGTCATGCCCTGAGTGAGCTGAAGGTTGACATTCGCTTCTCTTCCAGGGTTATTCGGGTCAAATCCGCCGCCGACCAGTGCGACGGCATAGGTCGCATCGGTCCCTTCCGGGCGGTATTTGTTCATGTACGAGTTCAGATCCACTGGGCTCGGGTACTCCCCACTATATCCCGTAACCCCGACCACGTTTCGGTCCATTGCACTGGGCACGTAGGCAAATGTGCTATACAGCCAGCGCAGGAACGCCGGCGTTACGTCGGTAGTACGGCGGTTCAATGGCATCGTCACGGGCCTTCCCGATGGCGACTTCCCCGGCCCCACTGCTGCTACGTCAGAGCGCTTGAGCGGTGTCAGCCACTGCGTGAGTGGAGAGGAAAAGAACGTCGTAGGTGCCACAGTCTGCACATGCCCATGCAGCACTACAGGAAGTGAGTAGCCAAGTGTGCGGATAATCGTCTCATTCGTCTTGGCGTGCGTGTAGAGCTGGTATGACGCCCCGAGCAGGTCGTTGGCTTGGGAAACGGTGACCGCAGTGACGGACAGAAAACTGCCGCCATGTGTCACTGAGACCGAGGAGGAAGTTACACGGTGGTGCTCGAGCCAAGAATGGACGAGTTGGGCAGTATCTGGGTGGGGAGCGACAATATCACCGACTTGCTCCCTAGACAAGTGCGCGCCATATCTGTACCGGAGTAGCGACACACGTGAGAACATGGGTAGCGAAGGCATAGTGGAGGAGACGTGCCTTGGATGTCCAGGATCGCTGACCTCATTGAGCGCGTCTACCAGGGCATTCTCGTGGTAGGACTTGAGCGCGATGTAGAGATCGATCAAGGTGCCAGGTGTCGGGTGGCCTAGGCACTCCCAATTCTCTGGGATAGTTTTCCAGGAGTGTTTGGGGCGCATGTCGTCCCAACGTGATGTCGCAATGCCACTAAGAGTAACAGCACAGGAGAGAAGGAAGAGTACAGGGATCCAATGGTAGCGCATGGTTACAGGAGATCACCGAGACGGTGTCTACGGCACAACGAGTTGTGAGGTTAAGAGAAGGCTGGAGGGTCAGTGAGTGGTCGGATCTTAGGACTGGGAGACGAAATATAAATGGATCCATTAAATGGATCCCCCCCCCAAAAAAAGAAGAGAACACGAATAGCACTAGATTGGAGATTGGGCCGTTTTTGGAACATAGTCAATGAGGCGATCCTTAACTGATATAATTGGGAAAGGGGCTCGGCGTAGTCCAGCGTGACAAGAGAGCGACACACAGAAAGCGCCTTATGCAGTGCTCTCGTCCTCCTCGCCCGCGATGCGGTCCCGCCATACTACGTGCATGGTGGGCTCGGCATCGACGCCGAGGGTCGGTTTGTTCCACTGCCGCGCTAGCGTGTCACAGCCGTTGAACCCCGTTCCATCCTCCGCGTCATATGGATCGGGAGATACCCTCGAAGCGCTGTCTCCGACAGTACCTCGGACAAACGTGTCTGGTGCCATAGGAGAACAAGCACGGCTCGTAGGAGATGCGCCACGAGGGCGTTTCGCACGTTGTCGTAGAGAAGGAAATGAGTGTCGCCGTGTCGGCACGCGCATATTTAGGCATCTCGTCGAATAGCGGTCTGCGTGACGGTGTTAGAAGAAGTGCTTCTCGGTCGGGGATGAGGAGTTTACGTTTCCAAGACAGGGCGGGCCCTCCTGGAGCGAGCTGAGGAAGGTCAGAAAACACCGGCATTGCCTCATCGTCGATCCATCGGCAATTACTGGGCGTAGCGGGGTCCAAATGTGCTCTGGTTCCTTGAACCGGGTGGGGCGGCAGCACGAAAAACGAGGAACGAGCACGTGCCGCCTCATCCATTCAGTACAAACTTCCTACTACTAGAAATTCAGAGGGCCCTTCGGGCCCTCCTCACTTCTATTGTCGCACTTTATGTCCAGTAAACTACACAAAGCTTTTTTTTCTCAGACAGACAGCAATAACTTGACTACCCCGACAAAGTTGTAACGTCCCTCTCCCTGGCCGATGAAATTGCGATTGTTACAATTTATAGATGCCCCCACACTCGCCCGCACTTCTCTGCGTTCACCCACGCTCTGTACGCTTTCTAAGCGCCGCATTCCCGCGCCGCTGTCAGGCTGTGCGCGCTCAGCTTCCCAAGTTCCCACTTGTGTTCCCACTCATTCCGGACACTTTCCTACACCTTAGCCCACATTCCCTGGTATATACTTTGTGTAATTACAACTAAAACAAAGTCGAGTAATAGTAGATTCCCCCCCTTTAGACTTCAGACTTTGGAGCTCAGTGAGGCACATCGCTTGCGTTCCCCAGCGCGCTGCACTCGCGCGCGGCCTTAGCAACTCAAACTCGACGCGTTCCCGACCCAGGCGGCCACCTCTACGAAGTTTCGTGCCGCGCCGAAGTGTGCGCGACTGTTTCCGATCACTTGCAACCACCCGACCCGCAGGCTCTGTGTAGCCTCTCCTGACCTTGCCGCACTCGCGCGCGGCTTTCACCCTTCGACACCGACGCGTCCGCGATTGCCGCGGACCTATATACGAAAGCTCGCGCTCCGCGGAAACCTGCGCGACACCTTGCGACGCTTCACACCCCTGCTCATCTTAGATGTGTTCCCCAGCGATCGCGGATGGATAGGGTCGCCGCCCGATGCGCTTGAATGACGTCTCGCAAGTTCACACACACGTCCACATCACCAGGACCAAGAGCTGACAGTTGGTTGTGGTAGCCTTGGTGGTGGCGTCGATTGGTGGTTATCGGGTGCAGCAAGAATGTCAGGTGATACAAATCTTCCCTACGCAGATCACGGGGACATTTAAAATAGCGATTCGAACGCCGAGTCCGATGTGGCAAAACACCGTTGAGAAAAGGGTATGCAAGCAAAGAAAACAGTTTCGCCGAGAGCCCAAAGTTGATGACATGTGCGAGCGTGCAGAGGTGAACGGTCGCAGACCAATTTTGAAAAACGTCGCCTTGCCAAATAGAGACGCAAGATCACATTAGGTAGCGTTCATTCTCCGCTCACTCCGAAGACAAACATTTCTGTTTAATATATAGTAGGTGATAGGTGATGTATCAAACCCCATCCTCATCCACGTCCTCTTCCAATTTCCAGTTCATCTTCAATGTTGCCTTGAAAGCGTACGAGAAAAAGACCAAGAAAGACTTTCTCGTGCATCCGCTCGCAGCACAGCCAACCCTGCAACTCTCCCGCTGACATTCTTGTCGTCGTTCAAGACAAAGTCAAGGAGCTAGATCAATCAAGGAATGCCGACGAGAGGTTATCACGGTGGCTGAATCCAACTATGGACGTACTCTACACATTATCTGCAACGCTCGGCGAAGGTATTGGACTCGTGAGTCCCATCAAGTCAACCTGCCCACTCCACCGTTTTATTCCAATTTCGCAGGTTTTCTCTCCCGCAAATGTTATCTCCGCTGGCGTTGGCGTCCTCCTCTCGGTGGACATCTTCCTTGATCCCTTTCTGGAAGCCATTCCTACATTGACATCTGTCTCAGGCGGCCAAGGATGTTGAAGCGAGCCAAGACGATCCCATCGATCTCTTCGAGCGCATCGAGAACTTCTTCAAGCGCCTCGAGGCTTATAGTGCAACCGACAGACGCAATGACTGACATAGTCATAAAAATAATGATCGAAGTGCTGAATATCTTCGCAATCGCAACGAAGGAGATGAGGCAGAGTCGAGCGAGTGCGTTGCTCTCGACGATACATGATTGTTGGCTGGGCTACGTCCAGAAAGATACCTGAAGAAACTTATTGGAAAAAGGAGATAGAAGATGCTCTGAAGCGATTAGACAAGTTGACGCAAGAGGTGTCTCGTATGGCGGCTGCAGAGATCCTGAAGCTCTCGCACATTGTCGATGACAAGGTGACTACTTTGTAAATGGTACGCACTATGTACAACGTGTTCGCTGTCCATTATTCTGAACATCGGTTAGGTGTCCAACAATTGGCAAACAGTATAGACAATGTGAAATGTTTGTGATCGACTCTTCCGTTTCTGGCCGTGATGTCTCTTATGTGCTCGTAGGGAATCAAGTGAGAGAGAACCTAAGAAAATGGGTTACTCCGCCAGATCCGTCGACAAATCACAATATCGCCTGCGGTATCCAACACGGAGGAACGGCTCAGTGGTACTCTCGTAGCGGAATGTATGGGAACTGGAGATGCACTGGCTCTCTTGTGGATTTATGGCAAACGTATGTTCCCCTCGGCCGTCCCCGACCTACTTCTGATGATTATCCGCATTCTTAATGGGTCCGGGAAGAGCATCCTTTGGTCAGTCATCGCTTAGTACTCTACGCTACAGCCAACTTACGTTACCTGACAGCTCCGCGATCATTCAAGACATCCAAACCCTTCGCAAGGCAGGACTAGCGTCTATCGCCTACTTTTATTTTGACGTCAGGGACCTTGATAAGCAAAATCGTCGAAACCTCCTGCCATCTCTTCTCGTCCAACTTTCCACTCAGTCCGGTCCTCGTTGCGACATCCTCCACCATCTTTACTTGGAGCATGAGAAAGGGTCACAAGTGCCTAGCGAAGCTGCTTTGATACAATGCCTCAAGGATATGCCCATAATTCCCAATCAACCCCCGATTTACATTATCTTGGATGCGACGAGTGTCCAAACTCACGTGGCATCTCGTCGCATCGTGAAGAGGTTCTTACTCTTGTCAAGGACCTGGTTGATCTTCGCCTACCTCATCTTCACATCTGTGTCACCAGCCGCCCCGAGTTCGATATTCGGGCCACTCTTGGACCTTTGGCACTTCACGCTGTGTCCCTCCACGACGAAAGTGGACAAAAGAGAGATATCGTTGATTACATCCACTCTGTCGTATATTCTGACTCTGAGACGATGATGAAGAAGTGGCGAGAGGGAGATAAGAAAATGGTTGTTGAGGCGCTCTCAGAAAAGGCCGACGGGTCCGACGGGATGTAAGGGCGTCGATCGTTGTAACGTCGTGATGACAGCTCATGCGCTCATGGCCTCAACCAGGTTTCGATGGGTGTTTTGTCAACTCGAAACATTACGACAATGTCTTCCGCAAAGTGTCCGGCGTACTCTAAATGAACTTCCGGAATCTCTCGACGAGACATACGAACGGGTAATGATAGATATCAAGAGGGCCAACCACGTGCACGCGTATCACATGCTTCAATGCCTCACAGCGGCGATTCAACCGCTTTCTGTCGCCGAACTTGCGGAACTACTCGCGTTTGACTTTGATGCAGCGGAGGGTGGGATCCCTCAGCTGAACTCAGACTGGCGATGGGAAGTCATGAGCAAGCAGTACTCTCAACCTGCTCAAGTTTAATCACCGTCGTCCCCAATGAGGAATCCCCGGTTGTTCAGTTCTCGCATTTTTCGGTGAAGGAGTTTTTGATGTCGAACCGGCTTGCCACATCGACGGGAGACATCTCGCAGTACCACATTTCTCTTGAAGATGCGCACACGGTTCTCGCCCAGGCTTCTCTTGGCGTTCTACTCCGGGACCCCGATGTCAAAAATGGCTGATAGTGCACCTCTGGCTCGATATGCTGCTGAGTACTGGGTGACTCATGCGCGGGTCAAGAATGTCGCACTACGGATCCGCGACGGGATGGAACAACTCTTTGATTCAGATTGGCCCTACTTCGATGCGTGGGTCAAGTTGCACGATGTCGATCCCATTATCTACAGTCCCACCGTCTTGACAAATCTGAATCCCGGAGCAAGACCATTGTATTATGCCGCACTGTGCGGATTCCACGAGCTAGTCGAATACCTTACTCTCAAATATCCACAGCACGCAACTTCTCGAGGCGGTTGTTTGGGCACTGCGTTACACTCTGCATCGTATGCGGGTCACCTCCATGTTGTACGTTCGCTTCTTCAGCACGGCGTCGATGTCGATGTTCGGGACCACTTGAACGGCTCGCCATTGCAATGGGCGTCTCCGAAGGGACACCGTGATGTGTCCCAATGCCTACTCAGCCATGGCGCAGATGTGGATTTGCGGGACAATCGCCGCGATACTTCGATAACTTTAGCAGCGGTCCATGGGCGCGTAGACATCGTTCGGGTGCTACTTGAACACAACGCGAATATCCACTCCCAGGACAAGGATGGCCAGACTCCTTTACACTGTGCAATACGGGGCGCTGGACGTTCCCCCAACGGTGGTTACTTCTCGATTATGCAATTATTACTGGAGCATGGTGCAGGACGTAGATGCTGAGGATAAGGACGGAAAGACTCCGTTGCAGATGGCATTGAAGAATGGAAAGAACGAGATCGCGCAGTTGCTTTCCGAATTTTGTTCTGGGAGAGCACAAATTTAGTGCCCCGAGTTCGCTGATTACGGCAAGACTACAACGCAGTTCGTTCTCTTCTTCTTTCCCCTTGTCTCTACTTCGTTTGTGCTGCATCATTGACAACTCGCCACGGCATGACCCCATGCTTGTATATATTGACAGTTCGCGGAGCTATACTCTTCGATGTACACTGTACTGGCAGTATGCTAGATGTTTCAATGCCGTAGATTGTACTGGCACCTGAAAGAACCTTGAACACGACTTGCTCTACTGTCCCCGGAAAAGGCGGTCCCCCAGAACTGATGTCAAGACTGATGTAATTCTTGCCTCCTTGATGGGGATCCCTAAGTCGCTCTTAACTCGCTCATTCCTTGTTCAACGATTGATTATGACTCAAGCTACTCAAGACTCATCAGGTAGTACTTATCAACTGCTGGTATCGTGAATTTCAAGGGATACCACTGACACTCAGCATGCAGAGCCATAACAGTGTGAGACCCGTTGCGTCAAGTGTACAGTACTCGCCGCTGCCTACAATAATACAGCCCGGACCAGTCCTACCGGCGGCGGCGGTCCAGCTTCTTTTGAAAATGTGATCCTCAATTGGCGATTATCCGTTCAGTCACGGTAGTGCGTATAAATGCTATATATCTTGACACTGCCCAACATATCGCGTATCCGGAGGGTAGCCCACGCATGAAAAGTAAAGAAAGGGTAAAGAGTACAGTTCCCAGAGGGCACATTAAATAGATTGGAGGCGCTGGGTAGCGGGAGTGACTGAGCTGCGGGGGTGATTTATGCGGGCGATCAACTCGAATATACCGTGACCTAGCTATGAATACAGCAAGACAGCCTACAAGTACAAGTTCCGAACCACCACAGGGCGGGTGGGAAATCTCGATCTCTATCTAGGCTACGCTAGGTCCCTGCCAGTGACCCCTCTAGGGACTTTGAAGCGGTGCGTCGTAAGTCGATGCATCAATCCCCCCGCACAGCGCTTCGAACAACTTTCGAGCATCTTCTGCGCCGTATTCACCCCCCGTCATCGCCACAACAAGCGAGCGCAGCTTTCCCCCGATCTTTGGCACATAGACCCGGTTCCAGAGTCGGGTCTGAGAACGCCATGGCTAAATACTCGCCTCCTCGACAAGCGTCTGAAACATGGCCCCGCAACCGCGTACGTGACAGAAGCTTACGCTGCCGGGTCTGCCTCGCGCGGGAGTTCCTGCGCGCGAAAAGGTGACGCGGCAGTAGCGCACGGGCAGCCGCGTGCGATCGAAGCCGGCCGAACTCGAGCAGCCGATATCCATCAAGGACCATCATCACACCGTTAAGGTCTCCATAACGCGCAATGGGTGATCTTGTGCTCGTGTAGAAAGCACAGACCCTGCGAGTGGTGTGCACTTTCATCATCGGGGGGTAAGGACAGATGGAGGACATACTAGTACGTCGAGCCGCGGCTCCACCCTCAGGCTCGAACTCCTAAGGCACGCCAACTTGAAGTGGCCAGTGCGTGGTACGTCTACTAGTAGTAGTCTGGCTTCATGTACTGCGGTTCAGAGGGCGCAGTCAGGAACACAGGGAAGAATCCGGAAGATAAACATATGGTGGGACATATGTACGTGTTTAGACGCTCTGAGGCGAGCGAGGCACGAGCGGTGCCTTAGAGCACCGTCTTTGAGTGAGCGGGCGAAGCGGCGTGCCCATTCACCTGCCCGCCCACCTTTTCAACCGGTCTGAAGAAGTCAGAAGAACCGGATCCTTCATTTTTTACCCGCCCACCACGCCCTTATTGGATCATAGAGGAGGATCGCCTCCGTCGCCAGCGCTCATCGCGTCGCTCCGGGAGGGTCCCACCCACCCGTCGCGACCTCGCCTCGGCGACGGAAGTCCTCATTTTCGATCGAGAAGCGCTCTACGCTTTCGCCCGTTCTCTTTGCCTCTTCGCACCCCACATACAGTGGGTGTACGGACTTCATATTTTAATTACAATGCTTGTACATGCCCTGAACACCGAGATTGGAATTGAGCTGGTTGCCAACCCCCCCGGTCCCTCGTGCCGCGCCCCATCTCCCATCTCCCCGCGCCTCAACCAGCGCGGCACGGACCCCCCTCTCGAGAAGCAGAGTTGCGACTCGCAAAGAGAATGAACCGAAATGTGTTGTAGCTGTTGTTGAAGCCAAGGTTGAAGCTACAGAAAACAAGAGTGATTTTGCATTCATCCGATACCGTGACAACGGTGCAGTAGAGTAAGTGAAGTCTGCGTCCGCTTTTACTATTTCTTCAGTCGTAACGCCAAATCTTGCCTGGACAACTTGAATGATAATGAGAACTGAAACGAGCCAATTTTGATCTCAGTGCAACACTCTCCCTCTCCATATACGTCTAGAGGAGAGGCGGCGGCCCCGAATCGGATCGTTATAGCAGCACAGTCGCTTGCTTAGGGTGACTAAATCCTTCACGAACTATATTAGGGTCAACTGCTGTGTCGACCTTGCATCTTGCATCCGACATAAATACGGATTCACGGTAACTCGAGCCATTGGCAACAAGTTGACCTACAAATAGTGTCACGGCGCATATGTGACGGCGTATAACTTGCGCAACCTCTCAGGCTGATTATTCTGGCGGGTTTCAAGAACCGAGATCAAGTATGTACATTAGTTGCTCGAAGTCAGGCGTCCCAAGACCTGTCACCTACGGGGACCAGGGTCAGCAAACGACGAAACTGAGATACACAAGACTGGCGGGACGCACAGGGTCCCATCCGACGATGGCGGAGAATCCATTGGTATTGCAACCCGGGTTCGAGCCAGACACGATGTCGTTGAAGCCGTTGAGGCCCCCGTCATAAATCCAGGGGTTCAGAAAGCCAAGCGGATGCTTGCCTTGCGAAAGTCGGTAATCATTAAGTAGGGAGATAATTCCCGCCACGATCTGTACTTTGGCGGTCAGCGTGACGCTCGAGGGAGAACTGCGCAGAGAGGAGAGAGGGAGGACAGACGCACTGGCGTTGAGCAGCCTGTTCCTCCCCCGATGAACTCTTGTCCTCTGTAGAAAGACGGGATTGTCATCGCCTGCGCGGCGATATCTGGGATGCCACGTCCAAAAGGGCTACACAAGTTACAACGGAAATTACGGAATAGTAGGCCAGATCAGGTCACGGAAGCGAACGCACTTGTAGAGACCAGAATACTGCCCGCCCAGGTCATTGAGGAAGGTCGGCACGGCCTGCTGCTGGTATGCCGGGCGCAGAAAGTATTCCGAGAAACCGCCCCCGGAGAGGCTGGCTGCGACCTCTGGCATGAAGCTCGTCGTTCCACCAATGGCGGTGACGAAGGGACCTGCGAAATGTAGCCATGTGAGCGGCTTGTACCTGCGCTTGTGTACTCCCTGCGAGTAGAGAAAAATGCTACACGCACAGGTCGCAGGGAAGAGAGGAGAGAATCGGACAGTGCCGTCATTGGTCCTGCAGCTGCCTTCGCCAACGCCGTTGTCGCCGCTTGCGAAGAGGACACTGGCGCCACGCGCGCCGAGCTGCGCGAACAGGAAGCACATCTGTGTCGCATATTCCATCGGGTAAGACCTCTCAATAGCGCCATACGACGTGCTGATCGTCTGCGGGACGTATTCCTGGCTGAGGACGTAGCCGAGCCATGCAAGGTAGGAGTCGCCGCCGTTCGACGATGGGGTGCTGTAGAAAATGTGCGGGGTTGGGTATGTCATGCCCTGAGTGAGCTGAAGGTCGATGTTCGCTTCTCTTCCAGGGTTATTCGGGTCAAATCCGCCGCCGACCAGTGCGACGGCATAGGTCGCATCGGTCCCTTCCGGGCGGTATTTGTCCATGTACGAGTTCAGGTCCGCTAGGCTCGGGTACTCCCCATTATATCCCGTGACCCCTACCGCATTTCGGTCCATTGCACTGGGCACGTAGGCAAATGTACTATACAGCCAGCGCAGGAATGCTGGCGTTACGTCGGTAGTACGGCGGTTCAACGGCATCGTCACGGGCCTTCCCGATGGCGAGTTCCCCGGCCCCACTGCTGCCACGTCAGAGCGCTTGAGCGGTGTCGGCCACTGTGTGAGTGGGGGGGAAAAGAACGTCGTAGGCACCACAGTCTGCACATGCCCCTGCAGCACTATCGGAAGCGAGTAGCCAAGTGTGCGGATAATCGTCTCATTCGTCTTGGCGTGCGTGTAGAGCTGGTATGACGCCACGAGTAGGTCGTTGGCTTGGGAAACGGTGACCGCAGTGATGGACAGAAAACTGCCGCCATGTGTCACTGAGACCAAGGAGGAAGTTACACGGTGGTGCTCGAGCCAAGAATGGACGAGTTGGACAGTATCTGGGTGGGGAGCGACAATATCAGCAACTTGCTCCCTAGACAAGTGCATGCCATATCTGTACGGGAGTAGCGGCACGTGAGAACATGGGTAGCGAAGGCATAGTGGAGGAGACGTGCCTTGGATGTCCAGGATCGCTGACCTCATTGAGCGTGTCTACCAGGGCATTCTCGCGGTAGGGTTTGAGCGCGATGTAGAGATCGAACATGGTGCTAGGTGTCGGGAGGCCTAGGCACTCCCAATTCTCCGGGATAGTTTTCCAGGAGTGTTTGGGGCGCATGTCGTCCCAACGTGATGTCGCAATGCCACTAAGAGGAACGGTGGAGAGAAGGAGGAGTACAGGGATCCAATGGTAGCGCATGGTTACAGGAGGTCACAGAAACGGTGTCTACGGTACAACGAGTTGTGAGATTCAGAGAAGGCAGGAGGGTCAGTGAGCAATCGGATCTCAGGATTGAGAGACGAAATATAAATGGATCCCCCCAAAAAAACAAAGAAGAGAGCCCGAATGGCACTAGATTGGAGATTGGGCCGTTTTTGGTACTTGGTCAATGAGGTGATCCTTAGCTGATATAATTGGGGCGGGGCTGGGTCCGGCGTAGTCCAGCGTGACAAGAGTGCGACAAGGCGAAGGCTCTGCAACGAACCTTGGCGGCATCAGCCAAAAAAAAATACGTTTTCATTCCGCAGACAGTGCTAATTTAACAGTTCGCAGGTGGCTGCTCTACCGGCTTGAACACAAATAGGTTCGGGAGCACCGTATCTAGAACCCCATCAATCTACACGAGGAACAAAAGAAAGCGCCTTACGCAGTGCTCTCGTCCTCCTCGCCTGCCATACGTGCACGGAGCGGAAGACCTTGCGTTGGACGGTGGGCTCGGCGTCGACGCAGAGGGTCGGTTTGTTCCACTGCCGCGCTAGCATGTCTCACCCATTGAACCCCGTTCCACCCTCCGCGTCATATGGATCAGGAGAGTACCCGCAAAGCGCTGTCTCCGCAGAGCGTGACAGTACCTCTCGGACAAACGTGTCTGATGCCGTAGGAGAACCAGTACGGTTCGTAGGAGATACGCCACGCGAGACAGCGCGGTCGAGGAGGGCGTTTTGCAAGTTGTCGTATACGTAGAGAAGGAAATGGGTGTCAGCGCGCGCATATTTGAGCATCTCGTCCAGTAGCGGTTTGCGTGACGGTGTTAGAAGAACCGGAGGCGCGATCGGATCAAGAAACGTTCCGGATGCGCCAATCTTGGAGTTGGTATCGTTCACAGTGACACAATATCTGGTGAGAAGTCACACTCTTTGAGAGTCACTGCCTTGCTCTCCGTCGTAGGTTCAGTGTGGCGCCAAGCGAGGAGGGGACCGGCACTTCGTGAGTGACAGGGAAAGGTGCAGGGAAAAAATAGCTGGCAGACTGCACAGAAAAGGGCGGAGGCACGAAGTGCTTCTCGATCGGGGATGAGGAGTTTGCGTTTCCAAGACAGGGCCCTCCCGGAGCGAGCTGATGAAGGTCAGAAAACACTGACATGTACTCATCGTCGATCCCTCGGCAATTACTGCCATTTACTGGGCGTAGCGGGTGGTCGAAATAATAGTGCTCTGGTTCCTTGAACCTCGAACATGGGTGCCAGTGGCAGCAGCGGAACGAGCACGTGCCACCTCATCCGTTCACTACAAACTTCCTGTCTCAAACCCCATCCTCATCCACATCCTCTTCCAATTTCCAGTCCATCTTCAATGTTGCCTTGAAAGCGAGAAAAAGACCAAGAAAGATCTTCTCGCGCATCCGCTCGCAGCACAGCTACAATTTTGTAGCCCTCCCGCTGATATTCTTGTCGTCCTTCAAGACAAAGTCAAGGAGCTAAATCAATCAAGGAGTGCCGATGAGAGGTTATCACGGTGGCTGAATCCAACTATCGACGTCCTCTACGCTTTCTCCGCAACACTTGGAGAAGGTGTTGGACTCGTGAGTCCAATTCAGTCGACCTGTCTACACACACACCCTTAATACAAATTTTGCAGGTGTTCTCACCCGCAAAAGTCATCTCCGCTGGTGTTGGAGTCTTCCTCTCAGTGAGCAGCTTCGTTCGTCCTTTGTGGAGGCGATTCTTACAACGAAGTCTATCACAGGCAGCCAAAGATGTTGAAGCCAGTCAAGACGCCCTCATCGATCTCTTCGAGCGTATAGAGAACTTCTTCAAACGCCTCGAGTCTTATACCTCAGTGCGACCAACAGACGCAATGACTGACATAATCATAAAAATAATGATCGAAGCGCTGAACATCTTCGTGATCGCAACGAAGGAGATGAGGCAGAGTCGAGCGAGTGCGTTGCTCTCGACGATATGTGATTGTCGGCTAAGCTACGTCCAGAAAGATACCTGAAGAAGCTTATCGGAAAGAAGGAGATAGAAGATGCTCTGAAGCGATTAGACAAGTTGACGCAAGAGGCTCGTATGGCAGCTGCAGAGATCCTGAAGCTCTCGCACATTGTCGACGACAAGGTGACTACTGTTGTAAATGGTACGCACTACGTACAACGTGTTCGCTGTCCATTCTGAACATCGGTTAGGTGTCCAACATTTGGCAAACAGCATAGACGATGTGAAATGTTTGTGATCGACTTTTTCGTTTCTGACCACGATGTCTCTCATGTGCTCGTAGGGAATCAAGTGAGAGAGAGCCTCAGACGATGGGTTACTCCGCCAGATCCGTCGACAAATCACAATATCGCCTGCGGTATCCAACACGGAGGAACGGCTCAGTGGTTCTTTCGGGGCGGAATTTTGGGGAATTGGAGATGCACTGGCTCTCTTTTGTGAATTTATGGCAAACGTATGTTCCCCTCACCCCGTCCCCGACCCGCTCCTAATGATTATCTACATTCCTAGCGGGGTCCGGAAAGAGCATCTTTTGGTCAGTCATCACTTAGCACTCTACACTACAGCCAACTTACGTTGCCTGACAGCTCCGCGATCATTCAAGACATCCAAACCCTACGCAAGGCAGGACTAGCGTCTATCGCCTACTTTTATTTTGACTTCAGGGACCTTGATAAGCAAAATCGTCGAAACCTCCTATCATCTCTTCTCGTCCAACTTTCCACTCAGTCCGGTCCTCGTTGCGACATCCTCCACCGTCTTTATTTGGAACATGAGAAAGGGTCACAAGCGCCTAGCCGCCCTAGCGAAGCTGCTTTGATACAATGCCTCAAGGATATGCTCACAATTCCCAATCAACCCCCGATTTACATTATCTTGGATGCGCTCGACGAGTGTCCAAACTCACGTGGCATCCCGTCACCTCGTGAAGAGGTTCTTACTCTTGTCAAGGACCTGGTTAATCTTCGCCTACCTCATCTTCACATCTGTGTCACGACCGCCCCGAGTTCGATATTCGGGCTACTCTTGGACCTTTGGCACTTCACGCTGTGTCCCTGCACGACGAAAGTGGACAAAAGAAGGATATCGCCGATTATGTCCACTCTGTCGTATACTCTGATTCTGAGACGATGATGAAGAAGTGGAGAGAGGGGGATAAGAAAATGGTTATTGAGGCGCTCTCAGAAATGGCCGACGGAATGTAAGACCATTCATCGTTCTAACCCCGTGACGACAGCTCTGACCTTTACCAGGTTTCGATGGGTATTTTGTCAACTAGAAACATTACGACAATGTCTTCCGCAATGTGTCCGGCGCACTATAAATGAACTTCCGGAATCTCTTGACGGGACATACGAGCGGGTGATGATGGATATCAAGAAGGCCAACCAAGTGCATGCGTACAGCATGCTTCAGTGCCTGACGGTGGCAGTTCGACCCCTTTCCGTCGCAGAACTCGCGGAACTACTTGCGTTTGACTTCGATGTTGCGAAGGGTGGGATCCCTGAGCTGAACTTGGACTGGCGATGGGAAGACCATGAGCAAGCAGTACTCTCGACCTGCTCAAGTTTAATCACCGTCGTCCCCGGCCGCGGCTCCAGACCCCCAGTTGTTCAGTTTTCACATTTTTCGGTGAAGGAGTTTTTGATGTCGGATCGGCTTGCCACGTCATCGGGAGACATCTCACAGTACCATATTTTTCTCGAAGACTCGCACACGGTGCTCGCCCAGGCTTGTCTTGGCGTCCTACTCCGGGGTCCCGATGTCAAAAATGGCGCCGATTTTGCACCTCTGGCTCGATATGCCGCTGAGCAGTGGGTGACTCATGCACGGGTAGAGAATGTTGCGTCACGGATCCGCGATGGGATGGAACAACTCTTTAATCCAGACCACCCCTACTTCGAAGCGTGGGTCCAGTTACACGATGCCGATGCCGATGCCGATGCCGACGACAACTATGACCCGGACATGGCAGATCTTAAACCTGGAGAAGACCGTTGTATTATGCCGCGCTGTGTGGATTCCACGAGCTAGTCGTACACCTTACTCTCGAATATCCAGTACGCAAGTGCTCGAGGTGGTCGTCGCGGGACTGCGTTACACTCGGCATCGTTTGCGGGTCATCTCCAGATCGTACGTTCACTTCTTCGTCACGGTGTTGGTGTCGATGCTCGAGACCGCGTGTATGATACGGCACTGCAATGGGCGTCTCAAAGGGGACATCGTGATGTTGTTGAATGCCTACTCGACCATGGCGCAGATGTGGATTTGCAGGACGATTACCACAATACTCCACTGATTTTGGCGGCGTCTTATGGGCGCGTCGACGTCGTTCGGGTGCTACTTGAGCACAATGCAGATGTTCATTCCCAGGACTCCTACGGTCAAACTCCTTTACACTGTGCAATTCGGTATGCCCGTGATACCCCCAAAGGTGATTTCCCCAGGATTGTGCGATTATTACTGGAGCATGGTGCGTACGTAGATGCTAAAAACAACCATGTAAGGACTCCGTCACTGATGGCATTTTTTTTTTTTTTTTTTTTTTTTTTGAACCATTTATATTCCGCGGCAGTACATAGTACAAGAACGGTCTTCGGCCCACATTGGGTGAAAGTTAACGTAACCAGTATCGTAAGCTGAGCTCACATGCGTGCGTTGTATGTAATATAGAAACTGTGGCGGCACCTCCCAGAGGAAACCGGGGTAATCAAGGATGAGCCTAAGGCCCAGGGTACATGTGCGGTCTGTCCAAGACGGGGTAAACATGAGGGGATCGAGAAACTTACGCATGGGCTGCGAGTCGCAGGGTCCTCTGAGTGCGTTCGAGAGCTGCTTCATCCGTAATCAGCCGGGGGTTGGGCCCCAGCCTCCGGGCTTGAGGCGGCGCCTGTCTGTTGAAGAAAGAGGCATAATGCGTATGGCAGATCCCCTTCCCTGTCCGTGAATAGGTCGATCGGAGGGGTGACGTCCTCCGGAGTGAATGATATGGTGTCCCGGGAGCTGAAGAGAGCTCGGCAGTGGTACGCGAACCGGGTGCAGTCGTAAATGAGGTGATAGAAAGACCGGTCCGGGAAGCCGCATGGGCACTGCGAGGCTTCCCGGGGGAGGTCCGGTCGATGGCGTTTGGTGTAGTCGGATGTGAAGGAATGAAGGGTGGCGAGTTGGAATGCGGTGCAGTGGGTACGTCGTGTGATCGGGACGTGTTCCTCACTGGGCTTTTTGGGGGGTATGGCAGCCGACCATAGGGGGTGATTTCGTCCATCGGGTGGGTGGTGGTAGTCGATGGAGTGGCTGTAGGCCTGTGGTATGTGCGCGGTGGGGGATTGGTGGAGTGATACCCACTCGCGACACCATGCTTGGAAGGCCGCCGCACGGGCGGTCTTCTTAACGAACACGGCTGACTGCACACGTCGTAGGGATGTGGACGGGGTGTGGGAACATGCTTCGCTTGCCGCCTTCCGGGCCTTGGTGTCCGCAGCTCTCTTCTGGCACTCAGGAGACCACACGAGGTGGATGCTCGTGTCCCTAGGCGTGGAATAATAAGCTGTCAGCGCGTGGTGAAAACGTAAAGTATCGGTCTGATGTGAGAGTGACCGTGTGTTTGGGATGGACGTGATCGCCGCCTCATCACCGGATAGTATGTAAATGTGGTCATAATGTGCATGTGAGTACTCAGCTGCAATGACCTCGGCGGCTTTGGAGACGCCGTAGAGGTGGACGTCATGGACCTCCACCCCTGTTCCGAGGGTCCACGCCCGTGCGCGCGGCTCCAACTCTCCGTGCCAAATCGAGATGGCCGTTCCTCCCACTATGAGGTTGTCAGGACGGTTCCAATTGGTTACCGTCCCGGCAACTCGGATGATCAGCGTACTAGAGTCCTGTCCTCCGGCGTAAAGCCGTTTGACGAGATCTTTCCGCTTTTTGGGGTCTGATCGCCCTTCAACGGACACATGCGCTTCCCAGTTGTGTACCTCCCAGGGGGCGATGGCCGTGACGTCGACGTGCTCTGTGAGCATGGGGTCTACTCGCGTGCCGAGAGCCTCCAAGGCAGTGGGGCGCTGTTGTCGTCCTCCAGACCGGACGTACAGTGCACTATTACACACCACCCCTCCATTACTGGAGTGTGGGCCGCTCTGGACCGGCGCCTCCCAATCGTCACCCAGGCGGGCTATGAGTTGGGACGTCCGGGGGACACAGAATAGTCTGGTGGCGGAAGTGGACGTTAGTTTTTCCATATAGTGTTTGGCAGGGAGAATGCGAAGTAGTTCGTGGAGGGGGCCCCGTGGTGCTGACCGGAACGACCCGGAAATCACCCAGACCCCCTCGTTGATTACCAACTGGACTTTCTTGAGCAGTCCGACTTTCTTCTTTGAGGACATCCAAAGCTGGCACCCATATGACAGAACTGGCATGCAGATTGCGTTAAACAATAGCCGCCAGTTTGCCGTGGATATGCCGCGATGGGAATTACCAAGGAGCTGTAAAGCCTTCAGGGATGCACGTGCCCGATTGGTCATCGTGGTCACGTGCGGATCCCAATCCAGGCGATGGTTAATAAAGAAGCCGAGGTATCGTAGCGTAACTGATGACAATACTCGGTAATACGTAGATGTGGTGGGGTCTGGTAGGTATATGTGTGAGGGCGGGGGGGGAGTGGTTTTACGTGTTCCTGGGGGGGTAAAGTAAATTAATTCAGTCTTGTCCGGTTCACAAGCCAGGTTCGAGCGACGGAGCCAGTCCTCGCACTGCCTATACCTGTCCCTTACTACTTCGTCTACCTCCTGCCATGTCTTCCCGTGCGCAAAAATGATGCCATCGTCCACGTACATCCCCAGCGTGGAGTTGCGGTGTGGTGGGACTAACTTGAGTAGGGTCGACGTATAGAGTGCTGATAATATAGGGGATACTGGGGAGCCTTGCGGTGTACCGATGGGTTGCCCGCGTTGTTCCGCCAGTATGCCGTTGAATGCAAGGGAGACCTTCCTGTCCGTGAGGAACGAGTTGACCCACCGCGCGATCGACTCGGGGAACCCGAGGTTCGTCAGCGTGTTCACCATGCGTTCCCGATGGACGTGGTCGAAAAACCCTTTGATGTCGAAAAGGAGTGCCGCGCATTTTCGCTTGGTTCGGAACGCGCATTGTATGTCGTGTGTGAGGGCTAGGCCGGCGTCGATCGTGGACGAGAAGGCTCGTGTGCCAAATTGCGATGTTGGGAGGAGGTTGTGTTTGTCCGCGTCGAAGAGAAGCCGCCGTGCCACGACCTTCTCCAAGAGCTTTCCGATGCATTCAATGAGTGATATGGGTCGGTAAGCCTTTGACACCAGGTAGTCGGCTTTGCCTGGTTTGGGAATGACTACTACGATCGCGTGACGCCAGATCTGTGGGTGATATCCGGTGCGTAAGCACTGATCGTATAGGAACGTCAGCGTGTCACCGATGGCGGGCCAGGCCCTTTTCAGGATGAGCCACGTGGTTCCCGATTCTCCAGGAGCTGATGTGGAGCTCGCGTCATGGAGGAGGGGGTCAACCTCCTTCCTGACTACTGGATGGTGGGCGCGTGTGGGGAGGGGCGGGGGGTCATCTGGCTGAGCGGCGTCGATGTCCCCTAGGGCACCTTCTCGTACGAAGAAGCGTTCCGCAAGTGCTTCCAAGATTTCGGTTTGCTCGGTGATGACGGTTCCATCCGGGCTGCGCAGGGCTGGGATGCCGGCTACGCATTGCCCGTGTCTCCATGCTGCCACGTCCCATAAGCGGCCCGTTTCAATCAAACGGTCATAGTGGGCGCGCTTGGCTTTCTTGGTGACCTTTTTGAGGTGTTTCTTTGCGGCCCGTCGTGCTGGGGTATCGCCGTCCGTGCAGGTCCTGAGGGCGGTTGCTGCGGCGAGGCAGTCGTCGTTCCACCACTGGTGTGCCCTCGCCTTGCATGGTTTCTTGATCTCCATGTGTGCATTGCATGCTTCCGTGATGGCGGACTGGAGATCCATCGCGAGTTGCTCCAGTGTTACCTCGTCCAGGGGAGTGTGTGTGTCGGGGAGAGGTGGAAGGCGTGTCGTGATCTCCTCCCTCCACCGTTTCTCGGCAGCTTCGTCTTCGAAGTCCACGATGTACTTGTTTGAGGGCCGTTGCTTGGCACCTCGGTGGACTCCGGTGATTTCCCAGATCGTCCGCACCCCTGCGTGGTCCGATCCTAGGGAGGCTTCCCAGTCCACTACTGGGTCTTGTAAGGAAGCGTCGGAGACCACGGCGAGGTTGTGCCAGATTAAATCCAGCGTACTCTCGCGGTCGTTTGCGCTTCCTCTCCGCGTGGTGACGCCGGGCGTCGAGGCGAGTTCGAACGTCTGGACCGTGGTCCAGGTAATGAACTCCGCTGCTCGAGGTGAGGGGGACCAGCCCCTCGGCGACCAAAGCGGTGAGTGGAGGTTGAAATCCCCGACCAAGATGGTGGGGATCGTGGGATCTAGATCAAGTGAAAGGAGTGAGCGTAGCGACGTAGAGTCGTCGACATCGTTGTAGAAATTAATAATGCGTAAAGTATGTGTATGTATGCGAGCGTCCACTATCATAAGGGAGGGGTGGTGCGCGAGGTCCAGGCGGGGGATCAATCGTACAGGGTGCGTGCGGTATCTAGAAGCGAGCCTACTGTTTTTACGAGAATAAATCATTACCTTAGCCCGTTTATCCTTCGTGTAGTAGGGGTAGTGCAGGTTCCAGCTCGGGTGGTTGGCCCCGCCCAAGACTGCCGTCCCCTCTCTGTTGCTGTCACTACGTGCCGTACCGATGGTGCCAAACCAAGGTTCCTGCATGCAGATGATATCGTCCGTGTCATTGAGTTCGAGGAGCGCATGCGTCGCATCGTTTCACCTTCGCATGTTGACGGAAAGGATGGTTGTATTATGCATGGTCAGGGGTATGGATTTGGTCGTATAGTGCCTGCGTTTCGGCCAAGGTGTCCCAGACAACCTTGGTGTTGGTGAGCGCGAATACTCGGTATGTGCCTTCGTCGTTGTACTCGTCCAGGACCTGCTCGACGGTGTTTGCTGATATGTAGGTGGGGTCGAGATGCTGGAGGAAGGACTGGGTTTTGATCGTGGCCTCGATGACGATGCGGGCCATTTCTCGGTTATTGGCGGCATCCATGGCATTGGCTGCGGGGCTGTCAACATCCAAGATGGTGCTGTCAAAAGTTTGCTCGACGGGAATGGTGCTCAGAAGGTAGCGGAACGGGGTGATCTCCCCCCATTCCTGCACCCACTCGTTAATGTTGGTGATGCCTTTGACGATATCTGGTCCGGCGATACGCCGGATGGTCTGGGCGGTGGTGAGTGGGAAACCATATTTGACAGCATATCGGAAGTGGAGGCTGTCGAATCTCGTAGGTTCACCCATGTTGTCCGGATCCCCTCCCCACATGATTTCGAGCTCGCAGAGCTTCTCCACCGGTGCGTCTTTTCCAAGGACGCGCTGAATGGCGTTGCTGGCGTCGAGTGAGGATGCGACATGGGAGTGGTTGATGACCGGCGCCTCTTCCCCGGTAGGGGGAGTGGGCCAGTTCTTAAGGATTGGGCGAGCGGGGATGGGTGACGTGATCTTCTTGGATCCAGTTGAGGCGGTTGAAGCACCAGGTACAGAGGCGTTGGCAGCTTGGACGGCTGCTTTCTTGCCCCTGTTCCTTCGATGCTTGCCACGCGACACCTCGATGAATCCGGAGTCATCTGCGTCGTCAGCTGACGTTGGGGCTGGTTCCCGCTGGGACGGGACCAGGCTCTCGACCGGGTGCGACGCAGGCTGTTTGGCTTTGCCCTTGGCAGAGGGCGCGGCGGGGGAGGGGGAGTGGGAAGGTCGTGCGGCGAGAGGAGGGGGTGAGAAACCCATCTTCATTCTGCAGTGAGGGGAGCGCGCGTTGTGGTTCTGCCCGCAGTTGATGCAGCGGAACCAGCACTTGCATTCCCCGACCTTGTCATGGGGGTTGGGGCAGTGGGTTGCGTGGTCCAGCGAGTGGTGTGCACCGCCGCAGATGAAGCAACGGACGGCATTGGCCGGGAGTGGGCACGCTGTGGAGTCAGTGGCGTGGCCGATGCGATGGCACCGCCCGCATAGAATGATGGTTGGTGTGTCGCCAGTAACGACGTAGTTTGCGCGTTCGTTGTACATGAACACGCCGTTGGCACGGGCTCTGCCGGTAAGGTGGCCTTTTTCGTCGACGTATGCCATGTTGACCGTTCCTCTGGGTTTGTTGGTGACGTTGTTTAGGTTACCCGCCCAATGGGGGGCGATGCAAAAGATAGCGTTCTCGAAGGCCGGGTTGCGTCGAATCTCGGTCTCCAGTTGGCTCAGATTGGGGACGACGCCATCCGAGTTGGACGTGACTACGTTGCGGAGTTGGGCATACGTCCACCCGTCGTTTGGTACTAGGTGTCCCACGTGTAAGGGCTTCGTCAGGACGTCACGAAGCGGGTATAACGCTGAGAAGGGGAGGTCCCCTTTGAAAGTATATACGAAGTTGTGTGCTTTAGCGTGTTGGGACCACCGTCCGCTCAGAAGGATGACTTTTCCTCCCGAGAGGCGTTCAATCTCTCCACGGGTTTCGGCCACAATGTTGGCTGGGGACATTTTCCTGATGGTGAGTTCGAACGCGATGTTGTCCAAACCCAGTCCGCGGATGATCGTAGCTTCTGTGTTGCCGGATTGAGTGCGGCGCGCGACTGTCTCGGGGCGGGCTTTGCCCGTCGAGGACCGTCCCATGCCTTGTTTAACTGCGTTTGCATGGGCCGCGGTAGATTGCTGTTGGGCGATGCCGTTCTTGGTGAGGGTGGCCCAAGATGGCGGCATATTGGCTGATGGCGTAGGTTTGCCCTGGGCGTTGGTCGTGAGAGGGACTACTTTGTCCGCCGAGGGTTGGAAACCGGACTTCAAAATGGTAGGTGCAGGGACCTCAGGGGTCGTGGCTGCCGCACCTTCCGTGGTGAGCTCAATGGGCGGTTCTTCGGCAGGGTCGTCAACCCGGGCCACTCGGGCCGGGGTCTCATCCATTGCCTTGGAGCCTGAGGTACTCGGGACCGGGGGAATAGGGGTGGCTGCCACCACCGCCTTTCCTTTGGCCCCTTTCGCTTCCGTGGGCTGGGGTTTGGGCCTGGGGTCACGTGACTTAAGAGCAGTTTCGATGCGCCTGTCTTGCGCATCTAATCTCGTGGTCAATGTGCCTTCGAGCCAGTTAATGGTCGCGTTAAGGCCAGCGATCAACGCGGCGAGACCGTCGTTGGCAGCCGCTGGGGGCGCCTGAACGGGGTCTGCTAGCTGCGAGGATGTTCACCTCAACGAGGACGAGATAGGAGCCGTGGCTGGCCCTCCAGACAAAGCGTCGAGGAGGGCTGCCCTCGGTGGTGCACTGGGGTTGTGCGCCGGGATTGGGGTTGGGTGCGCGAGTGGCGCGTGTATGGACTCCTGTAGTCCGCCATTGTTGGCCACTGCAGCGTCCGCCTTGACCTCAAGTGCGTAGTCAAGGTCCTCCTCCATTGGTGTGGGAGGTGGGAGTGGTGCAGCAACTGTGTGGGCGAGGTTACGGGTATAGAATTCCGGGTTGGTACGGATGACGGTGTCCTCGTCTGGGTACGGCTGAAGAGGGGAAGCGGGTCCCATGTCCTCAGTGCGGATGCGTTTAATTCGGACTGGCGTGGGAGTCACATTCGAATCAGGGAGAGAGTGTGGGTGGTTGGGTGGGGTGATAGGTGATGGTGCGGGCGATGGAGCCCTGGAGGAGGTGGTGCTCGCAACTTGTGCGCCGAACACCTCCAACACGTTGATGGGAGCGGTGAGATTGACGCACTCCCGGGAAGGTGGACCATTGGGGGTTAGTTTGTAGCCCAGCCTCTCGGCCGAGCGTTTGACCCCCGAAAGGTCTCTGATATTTCTGTGATGTACCTTCCAAGCTTTAAGGTCTAGCTCGACCCCAGCCTTGTAGGCGGCCACTTCCCTCCGTGTTGCTTCTTGGAGGAGCTGTCGTTCCACTTCGAGCTTTGCTTTCTTCGCTGTCTTGATGAGTTCGACTTCTTGGTTCAGTGTATGGTCGAGCTGTTGGCGCATCCGCGCGATCTCGTCTGTAGCTTGCTTCTTCATGGCTTCCACTTCTTGGGCTGTGAGGGAGTCCGCCTCTGCCTGTGCCGCAGTGCGGATGGTGGTGGCTATGGCGTCCCGGAGGGGCCCTTCCTTCCAGAAGGGTTCTTCCGCCGCCAGTGACTCTTGTATTTCTTCGTGGATGTTGCGGATGCGGGCGTTTACCTGTGCCTGCACCTCCGCTCGGATTCGGGGCTGGGCGTCTCGTACTACCTGCGATGTGGTGATGGGTGGGTTAGTCCGGGCTTTTCCCTTTACGGGGTGTATTCCCGGATATTGCGCCTCAAAGGCCGCGTGCATCGTTTCGACGAACTCGTGTTTGTACATGGCTCGCCACTCGTCTGCGTTTTCCAGTGCCTGCGCGTTCAGATCGGCGAAGATGCCGTCTTTCACACTGGCCGAGATCTGGGCCATTGTCACCCCGTCAAGGCGCAAGGTCTCCAGGATCTCCTGGTACAGTGTCTCCCTTGCTCTCGCGTCCGCCTGTCTCCGCTGTGCCTCCGTCAGAGGTTCAGCCAGTGGCAGTGCGGGTAGATCTGCAGGGTCATGTGACGGTAGTCTCAGGAACTCCCTGTCAAAACGGTCAATGCAGCGTGTGATGGTGCGCGTAAGGCGCTCGAAATATGAGTCCGGGAACCGTGGGTATCCACGTCCCATGGAATGGTTTGCGTTCGATTCGAACAAGCCTCCCAACTGTTGACACATCATGACGATCGCGCCAACCTCCGTCAGAGGTCGGTCGAGTTCGGCTTGGATGGGGAACATATCGTTCCTCCAGTTGAGTGACTTCGTGCTCGTAGTGATGTACCTTGGGGAACGCAATGCGCCCCGAATAGCTGCAGCCAGGAGGCCCAAGAGGAGGCGGGTCCAGGATGATGGGGTAAGTCCCGCCACCGCCGTTTCGCCCTCCTCCTTTGCCCCTCCGACGTCTAGTGTGAGTAAAGTAGCGGCTGCCGCCGCATGGATGGTGCGCCCGTCGAACGGGAGGTCGTGTGCTTTGCGGAGGTCCAAGTTGTCAACCAGGGTGTATGCGCCCCAGCCGATCACCTGTTCGACCACATCTTTGGTGAGTTCATTAGCAAGGTCTTCTTTTACCTTGTCGATTGCGTTATCCCATTCGTCGTCCACATTCGCAGGGGGTGGGAGCTGGCTGACCGGGATGTCGTCAGGGTTGAATGGGTCAGGTAGCATGCCCGTTTTGATGGCTTGGAGGGCAGTTTCGAAGCGCCCCCCCAGGTTGCGGTCGGAATCGTTGGACGCTTGCGGCAGGAGGCGTTCGGTCGTGGCGTCTCCAGTCGAGGAGATCGTTTCAACCGTCGCGTGACTCCAAACCGATGCGTTCGAGCCTGCTCGCGATCGACCACGAGGGGTTCGCGAGGTGTCAGATGTGCGTCCCTTGACCTCGATCACCTCCGGTTGCGGAGGGAGGTCGGCGGGAAGCGAGGGCACGTTGTCCCACAGCTCCCTCGAGGAGGAGGGCTGTTCGGGCACGCGGTCCAGTGCTATCTGAATGGCCAGTAATGTAGCTGGGCCCACTTCATGGTGTGCAAGAGAGGGGACGGTGGGCTCCTCGCTCTCTGGTGAATTCATTTTGCTGTCTTGAGGGGATCGCCCTGCCTCAATGGGGGATGAAGAATCGATGATGATAGGTTGGGGGGTGGGTTTCGAGTCGTCCCAGTAGGCCTGCCCGTCCTCCCTAAGACGGGGTTGCCCGTGACCGTCAGCGACGATGGGACCAGTAGCGGCTGCCTTGTATGTCCCCGAGTTATTCAGGGGACCGGAGGAAGGGGTGGTAAGGAAGAGGGGGGTGGTGGGGTTGGTTTCCGACGGGTCGTAGGGGCGTGTTTCGTCCCCGGGGGGTTGTGCCATATTGGCGAGCGCGTTGGGGAGTCGCGAGGATGCCAAGCGTTATTCCCAACAGTGAGAAGGACTACGGTGTATTTCCAGAAGATAGACTAGAACCAGCACTAACTTTCAGGAGATGGTGGTGGAGTGCGAAGGGGCAGATGGTCACTGATGGCATTGGAGTGGGGAAAGAGGGAGATCGCGCAGTTGATTTCCGAATTTCGCTCTGGGAGGGCACAAACGTAGTGTCTGACGAAACTACCTTTCTCTTTCTACTTGTCTCTACTTCGTTTATCCTGCGTCAACCGCTCAGGCTACGGCATGACCATACTCGTATTGACAACTCGCGAGCCATGCACTTCGATGTACACTGTAGTATGCTCGATGTTTCGATATCGTAAACTGTACTGGTATGTGTAGAGAAGAACTAACCCGATTCGCTGTACTCCTGGAAAATACAGTCTCCCAGAACTGATGTAGCTCTCGCCTATGACGTTAGGTAGACCAGTGAGCGTTCCTTCGATGGGAATTCTTAAGTTGCTCGCCGCGGCTCTCTCATTCTTGTTCGACGACTGATTCAAGTTCTAACTTTGGGTTCATCAAATACTGGTATCATGCATTTCAAGAGACACTACTAGGCCAGCGGCATGCACAGCGGTAACTGTGTTACAGTGTAGAACCGTTGTAAGGCCAGCATTCCGGCTGAGCTCGAAACCGCCTATTTTCATATTGCCTCGGCCACGCGTCCTTTCTCGGTGTTTCCCTTCTCTTTTAGGTTTCCCTTTCTATTCCCCTTTTACCTTAGCTCAGTAGCTACAGGTTCCTCTGTATAAAAACTTACTTCTGTGCTGAATATACTCAGCGCCCGGTCGCCCCTTGTTTCCCTCTCTTAGTGTGAATATCCCGGAAGTCAGGCCCAAACGCGGGCACTCGACGGACAATTCTCACTTTTTCTCTTCCCATCTTTCTGGCTGCTTTCCTCAAACCTCTCCTCCACACTCTGCCCACGTTTACTCACGCACGCGCTTTCGAGCACGTTCACCGTCGGCGCACGTACTCGCCGCCGGGGTCAATTTTGCTGACCCAGCTCCTTGACAAACTTGAATGTGATCGCCAATCAATGATTGTCCGTTCAGTACTGTGTATAAATGTTATATCTTGACACTGCCCAATATATCGCGTATTCGGGGAGATAATCCACGAAATAAAGAAAGGGTGAAGAAAACCAAATTCCCAAATTCCCAGAGGCCGCGGCGAGGGTACAGGAAATTAGATATTGGAGGCGCCGGGTAGCGAAGTGACCGAGCTGCAGGGGTGATTCAAGTTTATATGGGTGATCAATGTGAAGATACCTATGTACGAATAGAACGAGATGGCCTGTAAGTACGGGTTCAGGACCACCCAAGGGACTACCACAAAACAGGAGAGAATCTCGATCTACCCTTAGTTCCTCTAGGGAATGTGAAACGGTGCATCGTAGCCTCGTAGGTCGACCCATCGATCCTCTCGCACAGCGCTTCGAATAACTTTAGAGCACCTTCTGCGCAGTACTCGCCCCCCGTCATCGCCAAGCGACCGCAGCTTTCCCCCCGATCTTCGGCACCTATATTTCAGAGTCGCGTCGTAGTCCGTTGCGGCTCAGTACTCACCTCCTTGACGAGTTCTGGAACATGGCCCCGCAATCGCACATGTTACGGAAAAAGCTCGCACCGAGCGGATCTGCCTCGCGCGGGAGTTCCTGCGCACGCGAAAAGTTGACGCGGTAGTAGCGCACGGGCAGCCGCGTGCGGTCGAAGCCGGCCGAGCTCGGGCGGTCGGTGTCCATCATCGCACCACTCGGATCACCATACGCGCAATGAGTGATCTTGTGCTCGTGTAGAATGCACAGTCCCTCGTACGCACTTTCAGCATAATCAGGGGAGAGACAGATAGGGGACAAACTTCGAGCGCCTGGCGGATGTAGTCGACCACGTTCGCGACGATCTGTAGTGGCGGGTGGCCGCAGTCGAAGGGGCGGTCAATGCAGAGGATGGCGTCGTCGGTGTGGAGCAGGCGCAGCGCCGGGTTCCACAGGTCGCTCCGGGTCTCAGTGGTGTTGAGAGCCTGGAGGAGCGCGTGCTCGGTGCATATGACGACTACTGTAAGGATGTGCCAGTCCTGCGCACCGAAGTTTTGGTAGTGAGAAAGATACTCATCGACGACTGCCTCGAAATCGCTGATGGCGTGAATCTGAATAGGGACGGGGGTTATGGGTTGGACATCAAAAGGACTGACGTAGAACATATGGGATGAAGTAAAGGAGGACTGTGAAGCCGGCATCCTGTGAAGTCCGCTGAGGGGTTCTCCACCAAGCGACGATGGGCACCATCCCCGGAGTGGGTTGCGATTGAAACATATGGGCAGGATATAAAATATTGTTGATTTCGTAGAGGTAGGAGTGCAGAGGTCTAGTTGATCAATATACTTAGAGATCTCCAGTAACAGTTAACAAAAATGCACAACTCTTCATCTGGATCCTCTCCGATCCTTGCTGGATCAAAGGTATACTAGCCTAATGGAGCGCGCGCGTTGAACTACGTCGCAAAGTGGGAGACCATACGATGCCATTGCTGTCATCGAACTTCCTCTTGAACGTGATCCGAGGCTTTGGGAGATGCGGAGCAGGCTGTATAACAGGCTCCTAGCGACCTTTGGGGGCCACCCTTTCAGGTTCTGGAGGATTGATAGCAATTGGGGGGGGGTTCGACAGACCGGAGAATTGGTCAAGCGCAATGTCCTGCGTAAGGTAAGAGAAAGGGGTGAGGACGTACTACATACCACAGCTGGTATATCGGCTCAATAATCAGCGACCCGAGACGATCAAGAAAATTGACTTCATACTGCACACAAGCCTTGCCCTTCCCGTCAAGACTCCCAATACTGGATGCTAGGCTGAGAAGCGTGTCTGTGACAGATATGGCTCTGTTTGAGCAAGCTTCCAGTTCTCAGTTCGAATCGACAGAACGACGGAAGGCCAAGTCGGCGGGGAGTGACGCAGCGTGTTTGGTCGATCTGAGAGCCGATGCTTGTAGCCGGCAGCTGCGCATAATAACTGTCAAGTTTTGACCTCGTCAAAGGAGTTGGGAAAAGTCCATTGCCGGTCCAAAGGCGCGTGACGCGGCCGCAAATTGATTATCAGGCGGGCCATGCAATTGTTCAGCTACTGTAAAAAGTCATGCTAAAAACTAACTTGGACATAAAATTCTCAAATTTGCACGATTTCAAATCTTTCATGGGTAACAATGGCAGAAGACAATGGGAACTCATCTGTAATTCGTGTGAATATAGCTTGACCGAGGTTCCCTGCTGTAATCTCATACTACATCGTTTCCGCTCGGCGTCTGTTTGTCTGACATGTACTAGTACGAGGCAGTGCCGTTCCAGCCACTTGCGAATACTTCATTTCCCAATCGTTTCTCTCCACCTTGATAGTCTTTCAATTTCCCTCCCACTACCGATCAGCTCGTCTGTATTACTCCTCCCATGTCTCAAGTTCCATCCACATCCACATCATCTTCCAATTTCCAGTCCATCTTCAATGTTGCCCTCAGAGCGTACGAGAAAAAGACCAAGAACGACCTCCTCGCACATCCTCTCGCAGCACAGCTACAAGCCTGCAACTCTCCCGCTGACATTCTTGTCGTCCTTCAAGGCAAAGTCAAGGAGCTTGAGCAATCAAGGAGTGCCGATGAGAGGTTATCACGGTGGCTGAATCCGACTATCGACGTCCTCTACGCTTTCTCCGCAACACTTGGAGAAGGTGTTGGGCTCGTGAGTCCCATCCAGTCGACCTGTCTACACCCACCCCTTAACACTAATTTTGCAGGTATTCTCGCCCGCAAAAGTCATCTTCGCTGGTGCTGGAGTCCTCCTCTTAGTGTGCAGCCTTATTGGTCTCCGTGTGGAGGCGATTCTTACAATGAAGTCTATCACAGGCGGCCAAAGATGTTGAAGCTGGTCACGACGCCCTCATCGATCTCTTCGAGCGTATCGAGAACTTCTTCAAGCGCCTCGAGTCTTATACTTCAGTGCGACCAACAGACATAATGACGGGCATGACCATAAAGATAATGATCGAAGTGCTTAACATCTTCGCGATCGCGACGAAGGAGATGAAGCAGGGTCGAGCAAGTGCGTTGCTTTCTGCGATATATAATTGATCGCTGATTTGTGTTCAGAAAAATATCTGAGGAATCTCTTTGGAAAGAAGGAGATAGAAGACGCTCTGAGGCGATTAGACAAGTTGACGCAAGAGGAGGCTCGTATGGCGGCAGCAGAGATCCTAAGGCTAACGCACATTATCACAAATGGTACGCCCGCATGTTAGGTACTTGGGGACCTCACGCTGAATGCGCATACGTTGGTTAGACGGAAAAGAAACAAAGCAAGTGGTCCAGCAATTGGCGAGCAGCGTAGACGACATGAAATGTTTGTGATCATCCCGTCGATCGGCCGTCGTATCTTTAACGCGCTCGCAGGGAATCAATCGAGAAAGAGCCTCAGAGAATGGGTATTTCCCCCGGATCCATCAACGAATCACAATATCGCATGCGATCTTCATCACGGGGGAACCGCCCAGTGGTTCTTCCAGGGCAGTATGCTTGATGAATGGAAGTCGACTGGCTCTCTCTTGTGGATCTACGGCAAACGTATGTTCTCCCAATTCTACACCAGGCGACCCCTGATCGTCGTCCACATTTCAGCGGGCTCGGGGAAGACCATCCTTTGGTTCGTCATCACTCGTTACTCTACATCTCGATGACCTGAGCTCGTCTTACAGTTCCGCGATCGTACAAGACATCGCAGCTCTATGCGAGGCGGGATTGGCATCAATGGGGTACTTTTATTTCGACTTCAGGGATCTCGACAAGCAACACATCCGAAACCTTCTCCCCTCTCTTCTCATTCAGCTTTCCGCTCAGTCTGATCGTCGTCGCGACATCCTCTCCCGTCTTTATTTGGCGCATGATAATGGCGAAAAGAAGCCGAGGGTTGGTGTGATGACACAATGCCTCAGGGACATGCTCACAATTACCGACCAACGCCAGATTTATATTATCTTGGACGCGCTCGACGAGTGTCCGAACTTGTCTGGGATCCCGTCATCTCGTGAACAGGTCGTTGCGCTCGTTAAGCACCTGGTTAATCTTCGCTTTCCTCATCTTCACATCTGCGTCACCAGCCGCCCCGAGTTCGATATTCGGGCTACTCTTGGTCCTTTGGCTCTTCGCAATGTCTCACTCCATGACCAAAGTGGACAAAAGAAGGATATCGTTGATTACGTCCACTCTGTCGTATACTCTGACTCGGAAACGATGATGAAGAGATGGCGAGACGAGGACAAAAAAATGGTTGTCGAGGCGCTCTCAGAAAAGGCCGACGGAATGTAAGGGCATCGATCGTTGTAACGTCGTGATGACAGCTCCTGATCTTAACCAGGTTTCGATGGGTATTTTGTCAACTGGAAACACTACGACAATGTCTTCCACAATGCGTTCGGCGTACGCTAAACGAACTTCCGGAGACACTGGACGAGACATATGAGCGGGTGGTGATGGAAATCAAGAAGGCTAATCAAGCGCACGCGTATCGCATGCTCCAATGCCTCACAGTGGCAGTTCGGCCGCTTTCTGTCGCCGAACTCGCCGAACTACTCGCGTTTGACTTCGATGCAGCGAAGGATGGGATCCCTGAGCTAAACTCGGACTGGCGGTGGGAAGATCACGAACAAGCAGTACTTTCGACCTGCTCGAGTTTGATCACCGTCGTACCCAACAATGAATCCCCGGTTGTCCAGTTTTCGCATTTTTCGGTGAAGGAGTTTTTGATGTCGGATCGGCTCGCAACTTCGACGGGAGACATCTCGCAGTATCATATTTCTCTTGAAGATTCGCACACGGTTCTCGCTCAGGCTTCTCTTGGCGTTTTACTCCGGGATCCCGATGTCGAAAATGGCGCCAATAGTGCGCCTCTAGTTCGATATGCCGCTGAGCACTGGGTGGCTCATGCGCGGGTCGAGAATGTCGTCTCACAAGTCCGCGAAGGGGTGGAACAACTCTTTGATCCTGATCAGCCCTACTTTGAAGCGTGGGTCAAGTTGCACGATTCCGATGGCAGTCACATCTACGATTACCCGGACCAAGACGCGGACACGAAAGATCTGATACCCGGGGCAAGACCATTGTATTATGCGGCGCTGTGTGGATTCCACGAGCTAGTCGAACACCTTACTCTCAAACACCCACAACACGCAAGTGCTCAAGTCGGTCGTTTTGGGACCGCATTACACGCTGCATCGTTTGCGGGTCATCTCCAGATTGTACGCTCATTTCTTCGGAATGGTGTGGGTGTCGACATTCGAGACCACTGGAACGGTTCGCCATTACAATGGGCGTCTATTCGGGGACACCGTGATATTGTTCACTGCCTACTTGGCCATGGCGCAGATATAAATTTGCAGGACGTTCACCATGAAACTCCGCTAATTTTGGCAGCACGTGATGGGCACCTCGACGTCGTTCGGGTGCTACTTGAGCACAATGCGAATGTTCACTCCCGTGGCATTGACGGCCAGACTCCTCTACACTATGCAATACAAGGCGCCAGTCGTACCTCCAAAGATGATTACCCCCGGATTATGCAATTATTGCTAGAGCACGGTACGGACATAGGTGCTGAGGATAAGGATGGAAAGACTCCGTTGCAGGTGGCATTGGAGCAGGAAAAGCACGATATCGCGCGGTTGCTTTCCGAATTTCGTTCTGGGAGACCACAAATTTAGTGCCCCGAGTTCGCTGATTATAGCGAAACCACGATGCAGTTCGTATTATTTTTCTTTCCCCTTGTCTCT